>PISX010026305.1:0-24700 GCA_004024625.1 Mellivora capensis | reverse complement strand
TGCTGCAAAGTAAACAAAGCATGGGCCATTAGTGCCCCTCACTGGCACCTGTTCTGCCAAAGGACCTACAAGGAGTTCTTGCCATGTGTTCGCAGGATCATGTAATTTTGTAAAATTTGCAAATTTTACACAGAATCACAGAACTGTACTTCTGAAACTAATAATACATTATCTGTTAATTTAAAAAATGCACTGTGCTTTTAAAAATGGGAATCATGCAAAACAGAATCTAAGAGAAAGAAATTATAGGTCAGGAACCTACATAGCACTGCAGTAAGTATCCACATGTGTACAATTCTGACATACTGGATTGCATTTAATGTACTTGCCACTTCAAAATCTGGTGGTTTCAGATGGAATGGCACCAAAATTGGCACCAGGAGGGAAACTAGTGTTTCAGACACAAAATTCCTATACTTTTTCATCACTAAGTCAATATATGTAGAATAAAAGAAATTTGGTTTCACAACTGCATTGCCCTAATGCAGTGTAGCAGCAATTTAAGACATATTTGAGGGGCACCTGGGTGGCTCAGTCGTTAGGCATCTGCCTTCGGCTCAGGTCACGATTCCAGGGTCCTGGGATCAAGCCCCGCATCAGGCTCCCTGCTCGGCGGGAAGCCTGCTTCTCCCTCTCCCACCACCCCTGCTTGTGTTCCCTCTCTCACTGTGTCTCTCTCTGTCAAATAAATAAATAAAATATTTTTTTAAAAATAAAACATTTGAATTGCTCTTGTGTATACATTCATTTTAGATCTTTATTTTTTGGCACTAGCGATTATTTGACTATTCAACTATGAGGAGGTGGTATTCTTGTGGAAGCCGAAAACATAAACTGAAAGAAAGAAAAGGTAGGTAGAAGGTTTAAAATGATCCTACCCCCATTTTTTTTTATTATATTGCAACAGAAATTAAAGTCTCTGGTATTCAAAATCATGAAGATTAGGGAAAGATTCATGATAGCCAACAGAAGAGATAAAAATGCTTATGATAATCAAAATACTTGAAACAGGAAACAGAAAACAGAAGAAGGAAGATGAAAATAATAGTAAAGAAAAGTAAACATTATACAATCAATAAAACACATGAACATCAGAGGCTGTTTCACTTTGATGAATTAATTGATTTTGGTAATAGCCATGATTTTTCATTGTGGTCTGTTATGAGGGACAATAATTTCACTCAACATTGAGTAATGATAGAGTTCACTTTTTCCAAGTTTTGATCAAATAATATTCACAGAGAAGTCAACAGAACAGATCATGGGAAAACATATACTTCTCAAACAGATACATTTTATATATATTTAAAATAGGCAGGGGCACCTGGGTGGCTCAGTCCGTTAAGCGTCTGTCTTCAGCTCAAGTCATGATCCCAGGGTTCTGGGAATTGAGCCCCACATAAGGCTCCCTGCAGTGGGGAGCCTGCTTCTCCCTCTCCCTCTGGCTCCTGCTCCCCCTGCTTGTGCACTCTCTCTCTCTCTGTCAAATAAATAAAGTCTTTTAAAAAAATAAAAATAAAATGGTCAAACTGCTATGAGAACCTGACTAGCCCATTTTAAAACTAAAGGTTGCATTAATTATTTTGTTTGTAGACTGTTTTCAACAAGACAGATTACATCAGGTGGATTTTGGACTGGTTAAATACACTCAGACGTTTAAAAGCCAAGTATATACCACAGAACGCTAGGATGCCATGTTTACTTGAAATACCAGTTGACTCTTGAACAATATAGTTCTGAACTGGATGGGTTCACTTATTCAGATTTTTTTTCTAATAAATAGAGCACTATAAATGTATTTTCTCTTCCTCATGATTTTTTAAAAGATTTTATTTATTTATTTGACAGACAGAGATCACAAGTAGGCAGAGAGGCAGGCAGAGAGAGAGGGGAAAGAAGGCTCCCTGCTGAGCAGAGAGCCCAATGTGGGGCTTGATCCCAAGACCCTGAGATCATGATCTGAGCTGAATGCAGAGGGCCAACCCACTGAGCCACCCAGGCACCCTACTTATGATTTTCTTAATAACATTTTCTTTTTTTCTAGCTTATTTATGATTTTCTTAATAACATTTTCTTTTTTTTCTAGCTTATTTTAAGAATATAATATACAGTATGTGTAACATAGAAAATATGTGTTCATTGATTGTGTTTTAAGGCTTCTGGTCAACATTAAGCTATCAGTAGTTAAGTTTTTTGGGAGCCAATAGTTATACACAAATTTTTGGCTTCCTGGGGGTTGGTGTCCTCCCACTGCCACATTGTTTAAGGATCAACTGTATATATAAGCCTAATAAAAAATGCACTAAACCAGCTTCTTTATTTTTATTTTATTTTTTTTAAAGCTAGTCAAATTTAGCAGTTGGGGGGGGGTGTATATAAACCAGCTTCTTTAAAAATAAACAGGAAAAAAATAAACAGGGTAAACATTCTGAGTTATTTAGAATGTCAGGAGCAGTAGCAGCAGCTATTAAATTTGTTTTTAAGATTTTATTTATTTATTTGTCAGAGATAGAGAAAGAGAGGGAGCACAAGCAGGGGGAGTGGCAGGGAGATGGGAAGCAGACTCCCAGCTGAGCGAGGACTCAATCCCAGGACCCTGGGATCATGACATGAGGCAAACGCAGATGCGCAGATGCGTAACTGACTGAGCCACCCAGGTGTCTCCTGCTATTAAATTTTTAAATAAAAATGAAATCAGAGGTCCTAGTCAAAATGTTGTGTTCTTAAAACAAAGGTAATTTTGTGGTAATCCCTGAACTAACTGCAGAATTCTATTTTTGCATAAGAACTTGGAAAAAAAAAGTCAAAATAAAAGACTGAAAATGACTTATCTAAAACCTATTAAAGGCTAATAGATGGAAAAGGTGTATAAAATTAACTCATGAATCAAATACATAAACCAGATATCCAACATTACTCTATTAGTTGAAGTCTATATATAGTACTGCCAAATAGTTTCAGATGGTGATTGTATTCTATATGAACAATAGAAACACCCTTGAACAATTTTTAACTTCTCACTAACTAAAATCGTGACTTTATTCAACAATTGCACTTTTTTTTAAGACCTTATTTATTTATTTGATAGATCACAAGTAGGCAGAGAGGCAGGTGGTGGGTTGGGGTGAGGCAGGCTCCCCGCCAAGCAGAGAGCCAGACGCAGGACCTGATCCCAGAACCCAGAGATCATGACCTGAGCGGAAGGCAGAGGCCCAACCCACTGAGCCACCCAGGTGCCCATATGCAGAGCATTTTAAACAAACTTGCCAACTCGAATTTTTTTTTAATTTCTTTTCAGCGTAACAGAATTCATAGTTTTACACCACACCCAGTGCTCCATGTAATGCGTGCCCTCCACAATACCAACTCGAATTTTTAAAAAAAATATTTTATGTATTTATTTGAGAGAGAGAGAGTGAAAACACATGAGTGGGGTGGGGAGGGACAAAGGGAGAGAGAGAAGCAGGCTTCACGCTGAGCAGGGAGTCCATTGCAAGGCTCTGATCCCAGGACCCTGAGGTCATGACCTGAGCAGAAGGCAGATGCTTAATCAACTGAGCCACCCAGGTGCTACTCTGATTATTTTTTTTTAATCTAAGTGTAATGAGATGATCTGCCTATTATAAAGCTGTTCTAAGCCTTGCAATATGGATATAACAATGTTTCAAGGATTCTAACACATATTTATTTTTCAAAGACACAGAAGAGAAAGCTTAACACAAACAGATGCAAAGAGTTTATCCAAAACGTTGGTTAAATTAGACTATGTTGTTTTAATTGCAATTTGGAAAAACGTTTTGGAGTATTTCAGAAACAAGTGAGAAATTATAGATTTCTGATTCAGACTTATGTAAAGGATATTTCTTCTGTCATTTAAAATTTATTTATGTATTAAATAATGGAGAGAAAATTCAGAAGAAAAGGGGATGAAATGTGAAACAAGAGCGATAGGTTAGGGGCACCTGGGTAGCTCAGTCAGTTAAGCTTCCAACTCTTGATTTCAGCTCAGGTCATGATTTCAGGGTCCTGAGATTTAGCCCCATGTCTGAGCAAAGAGCCTGCTTGAGATTCTCTCTCTCTCTCTCTCTTTCTCCCCCTTTCCCCTCCCCCTCTCTCTTTCTCAAATAAATAAATAAACCTTTTTAAAAGAAGTGATAGATTAATTATCCTGATATTGAGAAGCAAATTGTAACAAAATGTTCACAGATTGAAACAAAAGCAGCAACACATTGTGAGAAAAGATACATTTTGAAAGGAGGGAATGAATTGTGAATTATTTGGAAATCCCACTAATAAAGAGAAGCAAATCATATAAACATATTTGGAAAAAGACTTATATTTCTTGCTAATTTACGTGGAAAACTGACAGTGATGAAATGAATGTAAAATTTCAATATGACTCTATGAGGATATCAGGACATTGGTGACAACTGGTAAAGAAAAACTGTGGAAGAAAACTTAAAATGCCCTACTCTTCCACAGCTTGTGAAACAACCTTGATAGAGGTTTTCTAAATTTGACATCAGTCCTAAAAAAGCACATGACATTACAAACTGTGACTCGCAAGGTTGAAAGCAACTTAAAAAAAAATTTTTTTTACTTGAGAGAGAGAGAGAAGCAGCCTCCCAGCTGAGCGCAGAGCCCAACGCAGAGCTCAATCCCAGGTCCCTGAGATCATGTCCTGAACCGAAATCAAAAGAGGGATGCTTAACTGAAGGAGCCACCCAGGGGCCCCAGTTGAAAGCAACTTTTAAAAATTAATAATAATAAAACAAATTCAATCAACAATGCTAGAGGAAAGATTGAATTCTTTCTATTCAAACCATAGGCAATTATATTATAAAGCTATAGTCACATGAAGAGTCAGTATGAAGCCAAAATATGTAGGATAAAAAACTATTATTTTTTATAAGTAAAATAATTTATAAGATGATTTTTTTTCTCATTCCAAATAAGTATTCACTCTGTACCTAATTTTGTTTTCATAATTTTTCTTCTTTAAACTTAAAGCAGATTCCTCCCCAGTACTGAAGTTTTCAGGCTCCATAAAATGTATATCTGCCCCTACACCTTTGGTTTCCATGATGCTACTGCCCTGGTTTTCCTCCTAACTCCCCCCGATTGCCCTTACTCATTGCCCTTACACATTTTCTAAGAGGTGCCCCAGGGCTCTGGGATGGGACTCCTGCTAGCTCCATGTACAGTTTCTCCCAGTGGTGCCCAGACTTGTAACCCAGCCTTTTCTATCCCCTAAACTCCAGAAGGCCTCTTTGCCTGTTGGACAGTCTGGATGTCTTATAGGCATCTCAAATACAACATGTCCAAAACAAAACTCTTGACACACACAAAGGCAAATAAATAAAAACTGTTCCTCTTTCAGACTTACCAGCACAAGAAAGCATCAAAAACCACCCAGTTATTCATTTCAAAACTGCCAGCTGTCATCCTTGATTATTCCCTCTTCCTCACCCTCAATTCCAATCCATCACCAAATCCTGTTGACTCTTCTAAAGCTATCCTTGAGCCATCCATTTCTCTCTATTTCTGCTGCTAACATCCTAGGCCAACCCCCCATCATCCTCTGTCTGCACATCCGAAACAGTCCCCCAACTGGTCTCCTTGCCCCCTCTTTCCACAGTCCATTCTCCACAGCCAGAGTGGCTAACCCAAGTTAAATAATGACCTTCCCTTGCTCAACAACCCCTTTCACAAGCCTCAGTCAGACTAATAATAACATCTAAGTCTTTGGGCTGAAGGTACGATGTGGTTTGACCTCTGTCCACCTTCCCCAAACCATCTTTCTCATTGAATCCATGCTACTCCTAGCTGTCTTTCTGCTCCTTGAGCTCTCCAAGCTCATTGCATCACTGTATTGAAAGTGCATCCAGTGTTCCTTCTGCTCAGAATGTTTTTCCCCAATGGCTCTTAGAGAGTAGCTTCTTAGCAAGCCCTTCCCAATCACTTATTCTAGTGGTTCTCCATGGGGGTGACACCAATCTCAAAGAGATGTTTAGAAAATGTGTGGGGACATATTAGCGTACTACTGGCATTTAGCGGCAGGGTGGGAGGGGATGCTGAGGATGCCAGATGTCTGCAATAGGTAGTAGAGTCCTCCCAATGATGGGTTGGCCTGCACACTGCATGACTTGGAGTAGCTCAATTGTCATGTAGGGGAAAAAGCTATTTATAATTATATGTACCAAGAACCCACTCCATAGACCCATAGATATCGAATGACTAAGTCTCTTTTTGCCTAGTTTAAATACCCACTAAAATTTCTAGGGATGCAGTTACCAAGTAAATTGATGAAAGATAATCCATTGTTTTGTTTGAGGCATTACTCAGGGTTGTTCCTGTTTAGGTAAATCATGTCACTAAGGTCAATGCTGATGAGTTACTTGTAATACTCCTATTATCGTTGGGCACTTGTGGCTATATGCATTTATGGTGACTCAATGTATGAATGCAAACATCTGATCACCTCATTATGTTTTCAAGCATAGTCATATTCAATCATTTACATATTGGAATGCATACTTTATTATAAAGTTATGTCCTCTTATTTCTCCTCTTTATTATAATTGGGCACATACATATTTATGGAAATATCTGCATGCATATTTTATATGAGGTAGACTGTATCATCTAAGAATTTTATTTTGGAATCATAAGTGTTGTTATATTTGTTATGGATAGAGGATGTTGCATTTGATAGGATTTAAAAATACTGAATTAATCCAGAGTAGTTTCCCATTCTCTTCCCATCACTTACCTTGTTTTATTTTCATCGTAGCAATGATCACTAGCTAACAGCTTCTTGCTAATTAACTGATTGATTTGATTGTTATCTGCATACCCTTTCTAGAATGTAAGCTCTGTAAGAATATCAATCTTATCAGTCTTATGTAATGTTTTATTCTCAGTGCCTAGAAGAGTGTCAGGAACAAACTTGCCTCAACCAATGTTATTCAAAGGATGGATGGATGATGGATGGATAGGTGGATGGAGAGGATGGCAATAGTGTCTGTTTCCTGTTCAGTCCATGAGATTGGATTTGGGTCCATCTAGTTTAAAAAGTGATGATCAGAAACTGGCAGAAAGTCTAAATGAGATTCTGAACATGGGGTAAAAACCTTTGATGGAAGATTTTGGGATATTCTGGATGCAGACAGAGCTCTTTGGGGGCTTAGGTGAGAAGATGTGGCACAGAATAGAGAAGGACACCATCCCCCCCTCTCTGCACTGCCCACAGTGTTCCTTGGTGCTTGGAGGACTAGGAGCTTTGATTGCTTCCAAAAAGTGTTGGCAAGGCTTCTGTGGTTTTAGGAGTAGCCAGCGATGTTGGCAAGTTGCATCTGGAGCAAGAACTGATAGGACACCATTAAGTGCCTAGAACTATGATCTGGATTGTAGGCACGTGTGAGGCTTTCCTTTGGAATTCCCGGATATTACTCGTTTTGGGGCAGGCACCTGGGGACTGGGAGGGTATATTTGGAGTCCTGGCCATTTGGGCAGCAAAATTAACTTTGACCTCTTTTTGAGTTTACAGGCTGATGGCACAAACAAGGTACAGATTGCATTTCATAAATCATCTAGATCTTTGATCTAATCTGTAAGTATAGTTATAGAGGAGGCATTATTGAGCTACATGATAATTGTGTTCTCTCTTTCTCTTGTCCTTAATTTGGAACTATCGTGGATGGTTGTGAATGTCAAGGGCCCCCAGCTGAGGGATCCAGTAGGAATTGAAATCCTGTCCTGGCTTCACTCACCAAACCTCATGCCCTAGCTCCTTTTACCTAGAGGAGAAGTACTTTTTCTTAAGTGACACGCAAATATTATCTGCTTACCAAGCCTTGGGACTGACCCACCTAAAAGGACATTTTTTTTAATTTGCAGGAAATGTTTGCATGAACTAAGGGAGTCCCTCCCTAAATTCTTCTGTCTGTTTGCTCCTTTTTACCTTGGGGTCTCTACGATGATGTAGATATATTTTTTATTTTTAGGGATTTTATTTATTTGATAGAGAGAGACATAGTAAGAGAGGGAACACAAACAGGGGGAGTGAGGGAGGGAGAAGCAGACTCCCCACTGAGCAAGTACCCTAATGTGGGACTCGATCCCATGACCCTGGGAACATGACCTGAGCTGAAGGCAGATGCTTAAGGACTGAGCCACCCAGGTGCCCGCCACCTGCCTGCCCCCATCATTTGCAGTGATGTCTTATAACACAGCAAAAGCCTAAGTGGTAACTGTGCCACCAGCACATGTTAAATGAGGCCTGGTATTTTATAGAGCTTCCCAAATGGACTTCAGAGCCAGACTGCCTGGCTCCAAATCCCAGCTCTGCCACTTACTACCCATGTGACCTTGAGCAAGTAATTTAAGCTTTCTGTGCCTTAATTTTCCCAATTGAACATAGGGATGATAATCACAATACCCACCCTATTAGAGTTGTAAGACTTAAAATGAAAGAACATATGTGAAGTGTAATATCTGACCTATAGTATGCCCCATAGAAGGGTTAGCTCTTAAGGTCTTCCTTCTTCTTCTTTTGAGATAGTTACAAAAAAGGGTGCTGCCCACGTGATCCCTATCACAGCAGCCAACCTTGGATATCAAGGCTGTGATGCCCCCTGCCCTTGTCTAGCAAGACCTCAACTATTAGCACAGTGGGCACCAGCCAAGCAAGGCTCAAGCACAGCTGAGGCTGCTGAGGCCTGGACAGGGCGCCGTCACCTCTGTCCCTTTGCTCCTGTCCACACTCTGGGTTGTGTGCAAACAGACCCCGGGGAGACAGGATGATGGTAGGAGGACAACTTTTTTCTTCCTTTCTTTTCTTTTATTTAAAGTAGGTTCCCTGCCCAAAGTGGGGCTTGAACTCATGTCCTCGAGATCAAGAGTCCCATGCTCTACTAACTGAGCCAGCCAGGGCCTCCAAATAATTTTTTTTTTTCTTTAAAAGATGGGAGTTGGGCGCCTGGGTGGCTCAGTTGGTTAAGCATCTGCTTTCAGCTCAGGTCATAATCCTGGGGTTCTGGGATGGGGTCAGCAGGGAGTCTGCTTCTCTCTCTCTCTCTCTGCCCCTCCTCCCTGCTTGTGTTCTCTCTCTGTCTCTCAAGTAAATAAATAAAATCCTTTAAAAAAATAAAATATGGGAGTCAGTGGACTATGCTTTTGGGAATGATTCGGTTGGGAAGGAGAGGATGAAGACATAGAAGAGTAAGAGAATAATGCATGGGGAGAGAGGGTTTGGAATCCAGTCATCCTGGGCCTCAGAGAGGTCCCCTGACCCCTGCTGTAACAAGAAGGAACAAGACAGAGATGAACACAGGTACTAGAAGGTTCAGAGATTCAGTGCTGAGAAGAAGAGGGCCCTTAATAATGTCTGAAGTCCAATGACTTCTATTTTGTCACTGAAGCAAGAGGTTATTTTCTTGGCTTAGCAAACCTGCATCTGTCTCTTAGCAAGCTTTCCCTGGAGCAGTGTGGCATGGTGGTCAAACTTATAGGTCTTGTAGACGGGCAGATTGGAATTTTTTTTTTTTAATGTCTCAGTGGCATGGAATGGAATTCACCAGAACTCTAATAATACACTTTCACCCTTAGTCCAGGCTGGTGCTTAATGACTAGCTCCTCTGTGCGACCTTGGGCAAATAATTCATTGCTCTACGTCTTAGTTTTCCTAACTACACATCTCACCAACTACTATTTAACACAGAATTGGAAGTCCTGGTCAATACTATTTAAAGAAAGGTATTTTCCCATTGCATCTCTGAGCAAAACCCAGCTGCTACCAAGAGAGAGAAACTTCTCATTCCAGGACAGAATAAATGAACAAAAAAGCACAGTAAGAATATAGAAAATCAAGAAAACTTCCCTTCCCTTTTCCTGTCAAGGTATGCATAGAATAGGATAATTTTGGGGGTACCTGGGTGTCTCAGTTGGTTAAGCGTCTGACTCTTGATTTCGGCTCAGGTCACAATCTCAGGATTGTGAGATGGAACCCTGCTTCAGGCTCCATGCTAGGCATAGAGCATGCTTAAGATTCTTTCTCCCTGGAGCGCCTGGGTTAAAGCCTCTGCCTTGGGCTCAGGTCATGATTCCAGGGTCCTGGGATTGAGTCCTGAATCGGGCTCTCTGCAGGTGGGGAGCCTGCTTCCTCCTCTCTCTCTCTCTCTCTCTGCCTGCCTCTCTGCCTACTTGTGATCTCTGTCAAATAAATAAATAAAATCTTAAAAAAAAAAAAAAGATTCTCTCTCCCTCCCTCTCCCTCTGCCCCTCATCCCCCCCTTTAAAAAAAAACTATAATAATTTTGTATGAACTCTGGGGTAAAGTAATAAGGCAGACCTGGTGGCAACTGGGTGGCTTTGCTGGTTAAGCATCTGCCTTTGGCTCAGGTCATGATCCCAGGGTCCTGGGATCAAGCCCTGTTTGGGTTCCCTGCTCAGGAGGGAGCCTGCTTCTCCCTCTCCCTCTGCTGTCCCCCATGCTCATGCTCTTTCTCTGCCAAATAAATAAATAAAATCTTGAAAAAAAATGCAGATCTGACCACAGGACCAATCTAGATAGATGCCAGACCCCAGACCCTGATTATTCTGAGAGCTGAGGGGGATCAATAGTTTCATTTCCCTATAACCCTTTTAGGGGCACACCTATTGAGATGCTCTTAAGGAGAAGAGGTCAGTGAAGGCCAGATAACTCAGAAGGGTTTCATGGAAGAAGTGGCAGTAGAACTTGGCCTTGAAAGATGGTAGGTTGGAGGGACAGTATCGATGGGAAAAGACATTCCAGCAGAGGAAATGACATGAACCAGAGCAGAAAACTGGAGAAGGCTAGATCTGTGGGCTCTGGGGAGGGCTGAAGGCAGTGACAGATGACAGCAGGGGATATAGGTTGAAATGCAGTGGAATTTTTGTTCACTAGATCCAGCATAGGGAAATCCTAGAAATGATCACATTCAGACTCAGGGGAGAAGGAGGTGAATATTTTTAAAAAGTATATGTGTTGGGGAGAATTGAGGAAATAGACACTTCCGTATGATGCTAGTGTAATATAAATGGTATGACCTCTTTGGGGAAATATTGGCAGAATCTACCAATGTTACAAATGCACATGTCCTTCCACCCAGAATTCCACTCTGAGGAATTTGTTTTACATATATAAGTATACATCGTGTGTATCTGTGTGTACAAGATTACATACTGTATCATTTTTGTAATAGCAAAGGTTGAAAACAAGATTTGGAAATACTGAATATCCACTAACAGGAACTCATTGAATAAATTATGGTACATCTATACAGTAGAATACTATATAGTTATAAAAAGAACAAGAAAGTCCTATTACTCATGTTTTCAAAGATACTTTACATGGAAAAAGCAAAGTACAGGGTACAATGTTTAAAGTGCTCATGCAGATGCAAAAAGCAAGGGAAAGAAGTGTGTGCATGTGTGTGTGTGTGTGTGTGTATTTATGTGTAAAATAAAAGTTTCATGAAAAATTAACATTGATTGCTTGTGAGTCAGGAAACTGGTTGCTAAGGGACAGGAGTGGGAAGAAATCTCTTTATAGCATATCTTATTCTTCCAAAAATTTGAACTCATGTGGATTCATTATGTATTTAAAACTAAATAAATCAAAATTGAGAAAATCCCTGAGACTACTTAAAAAACCCACACAGCATCCATGATCCTCGATGCTCTCAACGTGCAGGATACTTCCTGGGAGGAAAAAAAAGTTTGATCAGTTTACTTCTTTTTAAATTAGGCCTTTGTTTATTCTACTTTTATGAGTCTTCTGGATTCCTCTTTCCATATTAATTATTCCAGCAACGGTCACTTGGTTCCACTTTAACTCAAAATCTCCTAATATCATCTGCACTTAATTCACCATCCAAAAACATTTGATTGTGCTTATTTTGTACATGGGTTTAAATGAATCGTATCATTCAAGCTTCAGACTGAAATACACTGTGTATGGACCTTGTGGTTATTCACGTCATTTAATTCTGTCCTTTTCATGTAGGGGCTCAATAAAGATCCAACAATAATGCTATTCCCATGCATATTAACAAATGACCCTGGTGGAATGAAGTCTTCTCATTGTTTTCCTCCTTTAAAAAGAAATTAAAAATTGCCAAATGCACATTTTCCCCAGTTCTAAGTCTATGTCTAACCACACCCTGTCTGGACATAAAAATGCAGCCTCATTCGAGTTTGTTATGGGTAAGTACTTCCAGACACCAGTTAGCAATTTCTTCCTGTCCCGTGATCCCTATCCCCAAAACAGGAAGAAAACATTTTGGTAGAAAGCTCAAGAATTTTTAAATCAATCATTGTGTCAATCAAGCAGATGTTCCTGAAGTAATACATCAATACATAGATCAATACATAGTCCAGGGGCGCCTGGGTGGATGAGTGGATTAAGCCTCTGCCTTCGGCTCAGGTCATGATCTCAGGGTCCTGGGACTGAGCCCTACATTGGGCTCTCTGCTCAGCAGGGAGCCTGCTTCCCCCTCTATCTCTGCCTGCTGCTCTGCCTACTTGTGATCTCTTTCTGTCAAACAAATAAATTAAATCTTAAAAAAAATACATAGTCTAAACCCTTCGTAACAAAGGAAGAGGAAAATTTCTCACGAAATAGGATGGTATCTCCATGGGAGGGCCCTGTTTAAATTCCATTATAAAGGAGTGCTAGACACAGCCTGCATTCTTGTTGTAATAAATATTGCTTGAAATATTTAAACTCTCCGGGCCGTGGAATTTTGTGTTAAAAATAGTTGTTCTTGTTATAGTTGTAACTGTGTTTTAACAGATTGGTACATTTGCTGTAACTGCATGTTTCTGCCCACCCAGACTGCACGAGTCCAGTTTCCTAAAGCAGGAAAGAATGGTGTCCACCAGTTCACCAATTAGTACTTCGGAAAGAACACTGGAGGTGGATGGGCCAAGGGATAAGATGGGTCATCTCTCCTTTCTACCAAAGGGCAAAGTGGGGGCTTTTGGTAAACCAATGGGAAGTTTTTGATGGCCCCAAAATAACTTTATTATTTATTTATTTAAAGATTTCGTTTATTTATTTGACAGAGAGAGACACAGCAAGAGGGGAACACAAGCAGGAGGAGTAGGAGAGGGAGAAGCAGGCTCCCCGCCAAGCAGGGAGCCCAATGGGGGGCTCAATCCCAGGACCCAGGGATCATGACCTGAGCCAAAGGCAGATGCTCAGTAACTGAGTCACCCAGGCGCCCCCCACTCCCAAAATAACTTTTTAAAAGTTTATATAATCCATAGATCCAAGAAGCACTAAGTAATAGGAAAGAAGAATAAGGCATCAGAACAAAGGCAGCAAAAGCTTTCCTGCCTTCTTTGACCACTATCGATCACAGCGTAGGATTTCAATAATATTCTTTTTAAGGCAATAACATTCAGGCTTATTTCTTTTAACAGGAGTATCCCAGAACATGCTCTTACAGAGCTCCTGTAGCCCATCCAGCATCATGAATTTTATAGAGCTCTGGCTTATGCTGAGGATCTAATATCCCAGTTTCAGTACCAAAGCCCGGTACTCAATTCTGTTTCCCTCCTTCCCCAGGCATCCTGAATAAAATACTCCTTAAATACAGAGGCAGCAAGAGGAACCATTGAGCAGTTGCTGTCCTCTTCCCATGTAGTTTCTAAATACGTCCTCTAGGTGTCTTCAGTGACCAGTATTCGCAGAGATTTTCCTGCACGGGGCCGCTCTGTTTGCAAGAACGAGTTCTGCAATCCCTTCTTTATAGCATTTGGGTGATCAGGTGTGAAGTATTTTGGATTCCACATTTGTCTTTTGTGCAGTAAGTACTTCCGAACATTGAGAAAACTTTTCTGCACTCATCTTAGGTAAAATACTGATCTCATATTTGTACAACGTGACTACTCAGGAGACTCCTCATGTAAGTGGTTTAAATTAGGTTGTTTTTAAAAAAAGAAAACAAACCAAGTGGCTAAAGCAAACATTTCTTGGGGTGCAGGGTGGGGAGGTTAAGAGATAAAATGTGCAATTACTGAAAAATGTGAATCTAGTCTGGATTATGCAAATTAACTGGCACAAAAGATAGTCTGAGTAGGGTCCTGGGATCGAGTCCCGCATCGGGCTCTCTGCTTGGCAGGGAGCCTGCTTCCTCCTCTCGCTCTGCCTGCCTCTCTGTCTACTTGGGTTCTCTCTCTGTCAAAAGAATGGATAAAATCTTAAAAAAAAAAAAAAAAGATAGTCTGAGTAAACTCCACAGTAGGCTTAGGCTGTCAGGTTCTGAGATCCAAACTCTTCCTTTGTCTTTGTAAGTTTGGATTTGGGGTGCATTCTAAAAATATATCAAGTAGGAAGATGGTGTTGTTCTCTAAACCTTAGGGAAAGAGTTTGAGGAGGGGTACGTGATCTGGACTTTGACAGATAAATGTGTGTGGGGTCAGTGTAGGTTGAGCTAGGGAGTTTCTGTTGCAAGAGTCCCTGATGCTTAGTGTAAGATATTGACACCCAAGAGGTCTGCAATATCTTAAAATGTCACTTTCAAGTAAGTTTCATTCAAATATTTTTCAAATAATTTCTTACATTCAAAATAAGTAAGCAAGACAATTAATTTGCAATTACAATTAAAATATAATAATAAAGCATCCCACAAAATCATTTACTTTTGTTCCTTTGTCCCAAGAGCTACAGATTATCAAAGCATTTCTTTCTTAAAGCTTTGATTTGGAAATAGTTTCAAACTTACAAAAAGTTTGCAAAAGTAAAGAGAGTTGCAAGGAACAGTCTTAGGTCTTTTATCCAGATTTACTTATATTTAACATTTACACCATTTGCTTTGTCATTTGTGCCCCTTGATCTTCTCCCTACCCCTTTCTCTCTTTAAATTTTTTTTTTTTATTTTTCTGAACTCTCTAAGGGTAAGTTACAAACTGCATGGGGCTTTGCATCTAAATTTTTTGGTGGATATTTCCTATGAAAGATTACCGTAAAGTCACTTACTTCCTAAATTTACAATGATACAAGGCTTTCTTTTCATCTGTTATCCATGTTCTGATTTTATCAGTAATCTAGTGATGTCCTTTTATAGTATTTTTCTCCACCATTGGATCCAGTCTGGGGTTAGGGATTGCATTTAGTCATCAAGTCTCTCCTTTAATCTGAGCAAATCCTACCACCTTTCCTTGTCTTTTACCGATACTGACATTTTTTGAAGACTATAGTGGGGCCTCGCCTTTTAAAAATGAATTAACATTACTCATTGTGTGTTTCTCTGATGTTTCTTTGTGATTAGATTGAGATTGTGCATTCTCAACCAGATTACTGCCTAGGTGATGTGTCCTTTCTGGACATTGCATTTGGAAACATATAATGTCCATCTCTCTCTTGTTGGTGGTACTAATTTTCATACCCTGGTCAAGGTGTTGCCTGATTTTTGGATTATATAATTTACTCTTTCTTTCTCTCTTGCAACTGATAGGATTTTGCAAATATCCTGCATCTCATTCAAAATTTCCTCCAAGATTTAATGTTCATTGACAATTCTTGGTTTGATTTTAACCACAACAGTTGCAAAATAATAATTTCCTAACTCCAGTATCACCTCTGTATTTACTATTTGATCCTCTGCATTCTACTGTAAGCTAGAGATCTTGAATTTTTAAAAGATTTTATTTATTTATTTGTCAGAGAAAAAGAGAGAGAGAGAGAGAGAGAGAGAGAGAGACAGCAGAGGGAGTGGCAGGCAGAGGCAGAGAGAGAAGCAGGCTCCCTGCTGAGCAATGAGCCTGATGTGGGGCTCAATCCCAGAACCCTGGGATCCTGACCTGAGTCCAAAGCAGACGCTCAACTTACTGAGCCACCCAGGCGTCCCAGGACCTTGATTTT
Organism: Mellivora capensis; assembly: GCA_004024625.1. Taxonomy (NCBI): domain Eukaryota; kingdom Metazoa; phylum Chordata; class Mammalia; order Carnivora; family Mustelidae; genus Mellivora; species Mellivora capensis. The sequence goes on along the minus strand of PISX010026305.1, from coordinate 8,808 downwards.
TATCTATCTATCATCCATCATTATTTTTTATCATCTATCATTATAATCACCATTATTATTTATGTATTTTTGGAATGGACACATGAGTTCTTATTTATTCAATGGTTTAAAATTCATGATTGATGCTGGGACATTGATGCTCAGGTTTGTCCATTTTATATGTATATGTATATATATGTATATGTATATATATGTATACATTTACGTATATATACATATACGTATATATGTATATATTATAGGTATATTTTATATACATTTTATATGTGCGTATACACGTATACAAGCTTATAATATACTTATGCACACACAGATATGCTTATAAACATACATATATTAGAAACTATAGTTATTACCAGTACCTCCAATTCCAGCACAGTTCTGTAGGATTCTTTTTGGCTTTCTCCTGTCTCATATTCATATGTCCCTTCTTCCACAATGAGAATACGACTCTCAATAATATCAACCCATTTACTCATTTTCAAAGCATTTTCTTTTCAACCTTTCATATCTGGCTCCACACAGAGAAGACCATTATTTTTGAAAAGTTCGTTATGTATACTATAAAGAAAATGCAAAGACAAGTTTCTAACCATTGAACAAAATGATAAAAAATGGAAAACTCTGAACATTTTTTTCTTTCAGCATGAAGGATTTCGTAAGTCTGTAGTCTGTAGTACCAGTTCTCATATGATTTCTTAACTTGGAAGTGGGTTGAGTGGGTCAAACACTTGAGTTAGAGAGAAAGGCAGAGTAGCCAGGTGCCTTGTACTATATAGGAGAGGATGGGTTTTCAGTTTCCTGTCTCATGTGACTTGGTGTTCTCCAGTATGTTTTCTTTTATGATGTGGGGCAGGATAAGACAAGAGGAGACTGAGGCAAGAAGTAAGACAGCAGCCATGGTGAGAGGATGGGTACTTGGAAATGACAGTTTCACGAATGGAGCTCACTGAATTTGAGAGGCAGGTTGGAGGGTCGTAGGGTGGTAGGGAGGGAAAAAAATGAAACAAGATGGGACCGGGGAGGGAGACAAACCATACCAGACTCTTAATTTCAGGAAACAAACTGAGGGTAGCTGAGGGGTGAGGGGGTAGGTATAGGCTGGCTGGGTGATGGACGTTGGGGAGGGTATGTACTGTGGTGAGTGCTGTGAATTGTGTAAGACTGATGATTCACAGGCTTGTACCCCTGAAGCAAATAATACATTATATGTTAATTTTAAAAAAATGGAACTCACTTGTTCTGGTCTCTTCAAATCAGTTTTTAAAATTTTTTTTTGTTATTTTTAAAGATTTTATTTGTTTGTTTGTTTATTTGAGAATGAGAGAAAGAAAGAGCATGGGAGGGGGAAGGTCAGAGAAAGAAGCAGACTCCCTGCTGAGCAGGGAACCCTACTTGGGACTCTGTCCCGGGACTCCAGGATCATGACCTGAGCCAAAGGCAGTCATCCAACCAACTGAGAGACCCAGGCACCCTGCAAATCAGTTTTAGAACTATACCCGGACAGGCCAGAATCTCAGTCTAGCTGGCTTTTTGGGATTGGGTCATAGAAGAATTTCTTGAAAGAAAAGACTGTATCATTGTTGAAAGTGACTTCCTCTTTGAATTTTTAAAATGAGGGCGCCTGGCTGGCTCAGTCAGTTAAACATCTGCCTTTGGCTCAGGTCATGATCCCAGGGTCCTGGGATCAGGTCCTGTGTCAGGCTCAGCTGGGAGTCTGCTTCTCCTCCTACTCCTCTCCCCGCTGCTCATGATCTCTCCCTTTCCCTCTCTCTCTTTCTCTTTTTCAGATCAATAAATAAAATCTTTTTTAAAAAATGAGAATAGACTGCTTCCAGTTTAGAATACTGTGTGAAAAACCTCTCTGAAGAATTAGAGCAGATTAAAAGTGGTCCTAGTACCCTTTCAGCCCTTAAGATTCTGTCATCCCATGAATGAAGAGTTAGCTATACTAATTATTGAGTTAGTTTTGCAATTGTCTGATTAAAGTACATTCCTGGAGTGATATTCCCTCCCCAGAGAATTTTCCTCCAGACTCTCATCTATAACTACTCAAGTCTTTGGACCTTCCTGTTCTTACAACCCTTCTGATTCTCTAGCTACTTTCCATGTGGTAGGGAGCCATCAAGAAGGAGTCACTATAATTCCGATTTGACCAATTGTAGACTCAGTACAAGGTATTAGAAATGCTGTCTTCCTTCGATGGGCACACCCTTTCTGTACACATACCTCCTTTCCCCTTGTTTCCCTAATTCGACTCTTCCTTCTTTCTCAAATAGCTCTTCTTCCTTTCACTCCTCAGGTACCAATTTGCTTCTAAACCATGACTGTTGGACAGCATTCCCCAGTGTGGCCTCTACACATTCTTCAATTTCACAAGACTTGACTTGATACTGAAGATCTCCATTCCCTACTCCTCAGAAAGAAAGCTTTGTTCTGGATTCTTCAGGACAGGGCTCCATCTGCCTTCAAGAGGAACGTAAAATCCTCGGTGAGTCTGAGATTATGGAAGAGAGCTAACCACAACCCCAACAGCTGCACCAAGTATCTTGGAGGAACACTTTCATTCATTTATTCATCCACTCATTATTTATTGAGCACATACTATGTGCTCCAAGCAGGAGATGGACAAGAAGTAATAAATAAGTACAAAAGTAAATGAATAAATGAATCAAAAACAAGATAACAGGGATGCCTGGGTGGCTCAGTTAAGTGGCTGCCTTCGGCTCAGGTCATGATCCCAGCATCGAGTTCCGCGTCGGGCTCCTTGCTCGGCAGGGAGCCTGCTTCTCCCTCTGCCTCTGCCTGCCACTCTGTCTGCTTATGCTTGCTCACTCTCTCTCCCTCTCTCTCTAACAAATAAATAAATTAAGAAAAAAAAACAAGATAACAAAGGTCTGTGGTAAATCTTATGAAGGAAATAAGTAAAATGATGATATAAAGTATAACTGGGGGACGCCTGGGTGGCTCAGTTGGTTAAGCGGCTGCCTTTGGCTCAGGTCATGATCCCAGCGTCCTGGGATCGAGTCCCACATCGGGCTCCTTGCTCGGCGGGGAGCCTGCTTCTCCCTCTGCCTCTGCCTGCCACTCTGTCTGCCTGTGCTCGCTCTATCGCGCGCGCTCTCTCTCTCTGACAAATAAATAAATAAATAAAATCTTAAAAAAAAAAGTATAACTGGGGTAGAGGTTTAATTTATTAGTCTTTTAAAAAATTTTTATGTATTTATTTGAGAGAAAGAGAGCAAAAGAGAGAGCACAACAGGGGGCAAAAATCAGAGGGAGAAAGAGACTCTCCACTGAGCAGGGAGCTTGATGCAGGACTCAGTCCTGAGGCTCTGGGATCATGACCTGAACCGAAGGCAGTTTTTTAACCAACTGAGCCACCCGGGTGCCCCCATTTCTTAGTCTTTACAAAAGGAAAAAAAGACCTAAAAAGGTGCAGATTATAGACCAGAAAGGGAGCATCCTGTCATCCGATCCCACTCTGTCTATGCAGTTATTTTCCATCAGTGCCTTCAATGCAGTCTTTAATCAGATGTGTCTTATTTTCCTGAGAAAGTCCCGCCTCACTTCTGTCCCTGGGCCATTGCGCTTTGGGGATCTCCTGTCCTTCCCTCGAATCTATGCTGTCATCCTGGGTCTTAGTCCTTCCTTCTTTCACTCACTCATGGACAAAGTCTTCCACGATTGCTCGAATTCTTCCTTCTCTTAGTTTTACAGCACTTGAAAGTTTATCGCACAATTTTAATTACATATTGTCTTAACGTATTTGATAGTCTCACCTACTTTAGTTTTGTCTCTCTGATCTGTTAGTTCTTGAAGTCGGATGATGTCTCATATTTGCTTTTGTGCTCAGCAACCATTGGGCATCCAGAAAGTGTTAATACTTGCATACGAGTTTTATACTTCGCCAATACTGACTGATTGAGGAGAAGATTGGGCTGTTGCAGCCTAGTGGAAGAGCTACTTTACAACCAGAAAGGCCTTGTTGTACGTGTCAAATGGTACTATGTGGGTGGTTGCTATTCTTCCTACACATAAGGCTGGCTGGCACCGGGCTGGTTTACCTAGCTGCAGAAAACCTTCCTTCCAGAATGCAGCACCCTGCCAATGACTTCTTCACTCACTTCCTGGCAGATGTAGACCAAAACCCCAGACAAACCACAATTTGTTTTATTTAATTGTATCACTAGTCTTTACTGTTTCTCCCTCCTCCCCGCACATAAATAATCCAAATCTCTAGAGCATAATTAACTTCCACAAAAATGCGGTTATTACTCCCTGTGAAGTTGGAAGAAAAAGGAGAATACCATTTCCTATTTTGTTTTACTGTGATAAGAAGTAACATTCTGAATGTTACTCCTGAAACAGGAGCCTGCATAGGCAAAGCTAAATATTTTCCCATTGGTCATAACATTTGGGTAATACAGATGGAGATATTATTGGTTGATGTAGACATCAATTATTGGAAAGACTTTATTTTATTTATTTATTTAAGATTTTATTTATTTATGACAGAGAAAGATAGCAACAGGGAAGACAAGCATGGGGGGAGATGAAGAGGAAGATATGGGGCTCGATCCCAGGACACTGGGATCATGACCTGAGCTGAAGGCAGATGCTTAACGAGTGAGCTACCCAGGCGCCCCCAAAGACAGCATTTTAAGTAGCATGGATTGATAAACCATTTGTGAAATCTAGATCCCTTCTTTACTCTTTGGAAGTATTATTTGCATTATACTTTAAAGATAAGTTAGAGAGCAAAACCTATATAAAAATTATATTATAGGGGTGCCTGGGTGGCTCGGTCATTAAGCGTCTGCCTTCGGCTCAGGTCATGATCCCAAGGTCCTGGGATCGAGCCCCACATCGAGCTCCCTGCTTGGCGGGAAGCCTGCTTCTCCCACTCCCACTCTTCCTGCTTGCGTTCCCTCTCTTGCTGTGTCTCTGTCAAATAAATACATAAAATCTTTTTAAAAAATCATATTATATCAGCTTTTCCTTATTGTTTACTCATTCTCCGACCAAGCCTTTCAAGGTTGCTCTAATTTCTGGTGACTTCCCTTAATTCTCTGGCACTTGAGATCCAGCACAGTTTTAAGTGTATATGGTCCTATTTTGTCTGATATAAATTTTTCAAAATGATATTTATAGTCTTCATTTATTTGATGTTGCTTCTCCGAATCCATTTATTGGTAGGATTGTACATAGTTTCAAACTTTGTCCAAATGAGAATATTTTGGTTCTGGGTCCTGAGCTCCATGATGTGGAGCTTGCGAAAGGGGAATGCCTGTTCTGCTTAAGTGAGTTCCTGCCCGTCAAGTTTTCTTAGAATAGATATTTAGTCACTGCACTTATGTATTGGTTCTGTACTTACTATTGGAAATTGGACTTTTTATCTCATTTCACAGAAAACAAAGCAAGGCGTGTTGAAGTGATTAAACGCAAGAGCACAAGAGGGAAAAGTTACGGATTTCCCGTGGCTGCAATTGGAAACATTCTACAATCGTGCTTGACGTATTAGAGGTTTGTTTGTTTCCTTCTTAAAAAGAGCTTGGATGTGAATGGACCCAAGAGTGGAAAAGGCTCCTGCCACACCAGCGTTTCCAGCATGGAATTTGTGAGTGGGTGGGAAGTGCTTACTTGCTATTTACCTGCCTCGCGCTGCCTTTGACACACATGATGAGCCAGCGTCATTTGACTGTCACCTCCTTAGGAGGCAGGATTCTTCAGCCCACACTCTGCTCAGCACTGACTTCTTCTGTGTGCATGCTTTGTGTCTGTGTTTTTTGCCCAGACTGTGCATTTTGGGGGAAGCACCAACCGAAGACAGGCTCCTCAGCTTTGTCATTGTAGGGAGACCGACAGAGCCTCCCACACAGCGACACCCTCAAAGGGAGGCAGGGATGCCAATTCCTTTGAAGAAGTATTTCTAAACAAAAGGGATTCCCCTATGGGCCGGTGCGCCTGACAGTTTGTTCTTTCCCACCACGTTGGGCAGAACTCACGGATGGGTGGCTGTCTATTTGTACTTATTAGGACATTTGTTGCCAAATAAATAAATAGATAAATAGGTAAATGTTTTAGACCCCTAGGCTCTGGCTTCAGCTCAGGGTTTAAGTTGCAAAGATGCAATTATGGATTTATAAACAAGCTCGCTATGTTTTAGAAATAAAATAGATGGGGACCCAATGTAACAGCTCTGGCTAGGGCAAGGCCCAATAAATTCATTAATTCTGATATACTGCAAGTCAGAATGCATTCTCCCAAACATGGTAGAGCCACGAGGTCCAAGCCAGAAATACCGGTAAGGACGCCCAGGCGCGTGCCTTCCACATACTGAGTATGTCCCGTAACTCTCCACAGATCTGTGCCGCCGGACACCACTGAAGTCTTCTGCTCAGAATGGACTCGAACTACCAGGTCACTATCCAACTAAACTCGTTCTCTGCAGGCCTCCTGGGGAGGGAAGAGTCCACGGCCAGCCCAGAACTTCAGGCATCTGTGTTCTAGATGAGACAGCCCTGGTCCTACAACAGTCCTGTTGTATCTGACCTATAACCCCAAGTCCAGGTGGGAACTCAGTCAGTTGAAGGGTTGTGCTGCCAAGGGGAAGCCGTGGTTCTCTGGGCGTTCCTTAGTGTGTCAGCCCACGTTCTGCTGGCTCCCCTCTCCCGACAGAAGCTTTGTTGAACACCCTGAGACAATGGGAGGCCCAGCCCTTGCCCACAACAGCTTCCACCTGCCATGCAGGGTGTTCGATGAGAGTCCCTCAGGGCCTGGGTGGAAGCTGGCGCTGCCCGGGCAGGCCCAGACACTGGCAGCTTGGGAGGAGGTGCACTCACTCCGGGGCTTTCCATTAGTTGTCTAAACTGGTCCAGCTCTCCGACTCCGTCTTACTTCTCTATTTGTTTTTTTCCCTCCCTTTGGGGCACATATTCTTCACCTCGACGGCCAACTCACCTGCAAATTCACAATGTCCTTGCGTACGTAGCTCCCTTCACAATAGTTTTAGATTCCCAAGAAGCCTACCAAATTAGTAGGGTACTTTTCCCCATTCTCAGAAAATACCTTTGGAGACATTTCTCTAGATACAACTGTGTCCCTTGCCTTTTTTTCCCCCCTCCTCCTTCTTCCTGATGGACTCTTCTGGTCCATAGATGTTTTTTACATGTGATGGCAGATATTCATCCGGGTTATGCAGGACACCTTTACCTCCTTTCCCACATCCCGCCCCGGGGGCCCTCGGAATTGGACCTGTCTTCCATGCTGTGGTGTAAGAGGAGAGGAAATCAATGCTCTATTCCTATGATTCTGTTCCTCTTTCTCCATTTTGGGCCTGATTGCGGATTTAGGTCCATAAGGGAAGGATAATTTGTGGAATTGTTTTTGGAAGACCCGAGGAAGGAGATGCAGCCAAGACTCAGCCTGTGGTTACGTGACAGTCCACTGGCTGAGCGAGGCGGCAACATGCCCAAGGGTGGTGAGGAAACTGCAACTCCTTCTACGGAGATAAGAACCAGAATGCAGGGTGAATTCCCCTGGTCAAACTAAAGGCAGAAGGATGGGGAGGAACTGTGTGAAAAGCAAGATGGCGCCTTTGTCTAAATATAGTATAGCACAGAGGCAGTGATACTAACATTAAAACAGACTTTGGTGTTCTGATCGGGGCAAGCTGCTCATATATTTCTGTTTGTGCTGAATACCTAAACACGTGGGAGGCTAGATCAGTCTGCCTATCTCTGCATTTTTACACTGGCTTTCACCAGAGAACCCAGGTGCTCAGACTGCACCCAGTTGGACGACTTGCCCCCTCCCAAAAACCTGGCAAGTGCCCAGGCTAAACATGACAGTAATGTTTGAGCAAGAAAGGCTCCACCCCTGCCTGCCCAGGTCCTGCCTTTATACCTCCTTCCCCTCCCAGCTGAAAGCAGCTAGGCCCCTCATGGGATTGAGGGAACAATCAGGTGGGCTTCTGATAATGACATCTTGGGGTCCAATAAGAAAAGAAGGAAATTGAGATTAGCGCTTAAATTTGCCTAGTTTGGTGGCCTCTGCAGGCTCATTGACTGCTCACGGATGCTGGGAGGAAACCCCTGGGCAGGCAGACATGACTACCTGGCACAGTGGTGTGGGGAAACACAGATGAGGGTGTGTTCCTTTTCTCACACTGTCCAAAGGACGGCGGGAGCAGGAATGGCTGGCCACCTGGCATGATGGGCACTAACTGTGTTTGGAGGGTTCCCACCAGGACACAATCTGGCAGCATTTCCTCAGCTTCATGATTTTTGTCATCCTGGTGCACAAGCTGCCTGGTTGTTTACTTACTAGTTTCTAAAAACACTTACCTACTTTCAAAACGTGAATATTCTCCTTTAGTTTTGTCCTAAGCAATGATATCCATGAAATCACTGGTTTGATATTTTCTAGTGTACTTTCGAGTAAATATATGATGGCCAAAATAGGAAATAAAATAAATAAAAAGTATAAAAATAAAATAAAAAGTACTAATTCATGAAGCACCTAAAATTATTTGGAATACCACGTTTTAGAAAAATGAGCAAGGTATGTTGGCTTTGGAGGACAGGATATACTCGGTCAAGAAAATTGTCCTGGGACGCCTGGGTGGCTCAGTTGGTTAAGCCGCTGCCTTCAGCTCAGGTCATGATCCCAGCGTCCTGGGATCGAGTCCCACATCGGGCTCCTTGCTCGGCAGGGAGCCTGCTTCTCCCTCTGCCTCTGCCTGCCACTCTGTCTGCCTGTGCTCGCTCTCTCTCTCTCTCCCTCTCTCTGACAAATAAATAAATT
>PISX010026304.1:0-24704 GCA_004024625.1 Mellivora capensis | reverse complement strand
AAGGCTTCTTCCTCTGCCAGTCAGTGGTCAGAGTAAGGAATGACGGGGCCACTTGCAGCCACTCAGCTCATCTGGGATATTTATAGCTTCCGGGGAGCCTTCACCTTCTTCATCCTCCAAGAATGATCATCAGTTTTTCTGAAATGAGCCTCAATGACTGTCAGTATGAAATTGTTTTCCAGAGCCCTTGGGAAGTTTCTCTTCCATTTCTTTGTTGGAAATTAGAATCACTGGGAGAACCACCTTCTATACAATGAAGACCTGAAGGCTGGACATCTAGGAGAAACACAGCCAGTGCATGGAAAACATGATGTCCCAAAACCACAGGTCAAATTTTCCAGGAGGATGTGCTCAGAAATGTGGACAACGTAAAGGCTCTTTGTGATTACTAAGTGTCTGGACACAACATCCCTAAGGCTGGAGTGGGTGAAACATCACCACGAGTTCATCGCCCCTGTGCTCTCATGTGCTAGAGCTCCGGAGTGAAAAACCAGATCCCAGGACCAGCACGACGGTGCAGATGCCCTGGATCCTGTGAAGAACAAGGAGGTGAGTACTATAGCCCGGGGACCCTGGTCCCCAGGGCAAAAGAACAATCCTTCATAAAATAGCCTGGAGACACTGAAAGTGAATGATAGCAGGAAATGTGAAAACAACAACAACAAAAGCGAAACACAGCACTAGAAAAAACATGCCAAAGTCTACCGACTTTCTCCTGTGGAGAAGCCAGGAGGTATATGTTTGGGGGAGGCACAGTCAAGATCACCAACAGCAAAAGGTGGACAAATGGGTCCAAATGCTATGGGTTCTGAGTATCTAGTGAGGAGACTCTTGACACAAGCATGGTGAGAATGTGTGTGTGACCCACAGCGCAGGCAGGTGGTCAGTGGTGTTCAGTTACAGGGCAGTGCACCGGCGAGAATGACAGTGACCTTCCAGCCTACTCACTAACTTGGCTGTCTTCTCCACCCATGGTATGGTAGAGGTATAGAGAAATGGTCAGCCTCTCCACCTTTCTCTCTCTTCCTGGAGGCACCAAAGGGGTTTATCTTCTTCTGCTTTGGTTAGATCGGTAATTACACGTGTGCCTCTGGCAAAGGTCCCAGCTCGGCCCCAGCTGCATCCTGGTTACTAACACAAGTCCCATGGGGCCTGATGCCCTCCAGACCCTCTGGAGGGCAGACCTCTGACTGGCCCTCCCATGTCCTCCAGCTTTACTTGGCATGAGGGTACAAGTCCTCCAAGCTCAGGGCTTTCTGAGGCTGGTGGAAGTGTGGAGTTAGATGAGGTCTCCGAATCTTCCACGATAGGCTGGGGCTACATTCCTCGGCACTAGGGGCAAAGCAGAGAACAGTCTAGCTCTTCTTTGGAAAGCAATTACTCCTAAACTCGAAGGGGATCAATATCCAGAGCCAGGATTTAACCCAAATTGGTTTTGTTCAAAAGCCTACATCCTTTTTATGCTCCTGCACTCATAACAAGGGGAGGAAGCATTTGACTGAATAAGTGATATTGGGATGACTGAATTACAAGCAATCTTTTCTAAAGATTTTATTTATTTACTTTAGGCGGGGGGAGGGAGAAGCAGGTTCCCTCCTGAGCCAGGAGCCTGACATGGGACTCAATCCCAGGACTCTGGGATCATGACCTGAGCCAAATGCAGATGCTTAACCGACTGAGCCACCCAGGCACCCTCAATTACAAGCAATTTGGAATTAAATTTAAATATCTTTGGCCATATACCAAAATAAACTCAAAATCAAGAGTTTACTATTGAATGATAGGAAAACTAGCATAAATTAGAATCTGATATCAGATACTTGATTAAACCACTTTCTAAAATTTGAAGCAGGTAACATAATAGAAGAAACAGATTGACAGAAATTTACATGCAAAATATAAACATCAACACAACAGTTATAAACGGGCAATGAACAGGAACACATTTAAATGAGAAGAAAACAATCATCAACAAATACCTTGAAAGATTTTAAACTTATGTACAAAATAAACATTAACTGGTACTATTCCAAGGTGTTAAATTTGAAAAAAGAATTAAGGTAAACTAGTAAAGTGATAATGAATTTTTTACTGGGGGATAAAAGTTTGACAATTCCTCTTATGAATCACTTCTCTGTAATTCTTCTCTGTAATTCCTCTTATGAATCACTTCTCTGTAAAGTCTACTTCTGGGACTTTATGTTAGGAGTCATTTGAAAAACAAGTTAGTTGAAATGACAGCATGCCGTGGAAGTAAAGAATACAGGCTTTAGGGGTTTCAACATATCCAAGTTCAAATCCTGGCTCTGATTTATTCATTTCATAACCTCGAGTAGATTATTTGTGATAAGCTCTGTTTCTTCATCTTTTTTTTTTAATTTTTTTTTTAAGATTTTATTTATTTGACAGACAGAGATCACAAGCAGGCAGAGAGAGAGGAGGAAGCAAGCTCTCCATGGAGCAGAGAGCCCGATGCAGGGCCCGATCCCATGACCCTGGGATCATGACCTGAGCTGAAGGCAGAGGCCTTAACCCACTGAGCCACCCAGACACCCCATTCATCTTTAAGTTGAAAATGAAAACATATGATGTAAAGTACTTAGTGTTCAATAAATGGATGCCAGCTAAAAGCAAAGAATCACTCCCAACAGGTGAAAGTTGGAAACAAACAACATTCAATATGAATGAAGTTATGAAAATTAATGTATATATACAAGGTGGAACATTAAGCAAAGATTGAAAAGACAGTAATGAAGACTCTGATGATGGACGATATCTAAGACGTGCTAAATAAACATATAATGAAAACGTTTCTATATTTACAATGAGAATAGCTAATAAAATATGTATACAGGTGAACAGACTGGAAAAGAATGTGAATTAACAAAAACACAGAAGGTCACATAATGGGGATTTAAAATGCTTTCCTCAATGTTACCCTGTTTTTTCCAATAAGTGAAAAACATAAGCAAAAAAAAAACAGCCGAGACTTCTGGAGTCTAGTCTGGTGTACAAGGAGCCTAGCAGGAGCCATCCTATTGTTAATGAGCCAAAACCTGAACGATCCAAAAACCAACAAGTCTTCTTAATGATTTCAGAGAACTGAGGTCAAAATCAGAGAGACAGACAGGTGGATGCAGAGAATCCCCACTTACTGGAGCAGCGACCTCCGTGGGAACAAGGACTAGCACATGAAAACTTAAACTGTAACTGATGGGCCTCTGGGTGGCTCAGTCTGTTAAGCGTCTGCCTTTGGCTCAGGTCATGATCCCAGGGTCTGGGGATCCAGCCCCACATCGGGCTTCCTGCTCAGAAGGGAGCCTGCTTCTCCCTCTGTTCTTCCCCCTGCTTGTTCTCTCTCTCTCTGTCAAATAAATAAAATCTAAAAAAAAAAAAAAGACAAAACCAAAAAACTGTAGCAGACAAACTTTGGAGGCTCGGGGGGATCAGTGGGAGAACTACACATGGCAGGAGGGCCAGGCTTTTGCAAGTTTTAGCTCCAGGAGCTCTGCTAGGTTCTCACAGTGAGCACTGGGAAGAAATCTCCTGTTTCTGGCAGGGAGAAGGGGAAAGCAGCCAGAGCATTCTGTTCTTTGGGCAGCCTGCCCTCAAGAGAAACGGTTTCATCAGAGCTAACCGCCTAAGCCTGTATCAGAACCTGACTAGCCTGGAGGAAGGGCAGATACCCACCTCTGGTCCTCTCGCCATTCTGCGACCTCATGAAATTCACAGTCCGGAGGCACAGGCTTTCTACCGGACTGCCGCAGCTCCGGTAGCCAAGTCCACTAGGCTGCGCGCCGGAGTTCTTCCTAAGAACTAAGAGGGTATCTGCCAGTGCAGTCAGTTTTCCCCAGAGCCCTGCCCGATAACTTCATTTAAACTGCTCTGGCCCCCAAGGGACAAATAAGGCTGGCAAGAATGTTGTATTCCTGGGTGCCTGGGTGGCTCATTTGGGTAAGCATCTGCCTTCAGCTCAGGTCACGATCCCAGGGTCCTGGGATCGAGCCCCACATTGGGCTCCCTGCTCCGTGAGGGTCTGCTTCTCTCTCTCCTACTGCCTGCCCCTCCCTCTGTGTGTGCCACACCCCGGCCCCATCAAATAAATAAATAAAATCTTTAAAAAAAATTTGTCTAACTTTAAAAAAATTTAAAAAATATATGTTCAAATCCTAATTCCCAGAACCTATGCATATGTTTGGTTACAGGGCAAAGGGTTATTAAAGTTGCTAAAGAGCTGACTGAAGGGCACTTGGGTGGCTCAGTTGTTTAAGCCACTGCCTTTGGCTCAGGTCATGATTCCAGATTCCTAGGATCGAGTCTGGCATTGGGAATCCCAGCTCTGCAGGGAGTCTGCTTCTCCCTCTGACCTTCTCCCCTCTCATGCTCTCTCTCACTCTCTCTCTCTCAAATAAATAAATAAAATCTAAAAAAAAAAAAAAGAGCTGACTGTAAAATGGGGAGATTATTCTGGCTTACATGAGTAGGTTCAATGGAATCACCAGTGTCTTTACGAGTGAAAGAAGTATAAGAAGGAGAACCAGAGGGACGGTAGCATGGGAAGGTTTTGCTATTATTGCTCACCTTGAAAATGGAGCCAAGAATGTGGGAAGCCTCTAGAAGTCAGAAGTAACAAGGCACTCTCTCTTAAAGCCTCCAGAAAGGAATACAATCCTGCCAATACTTTGATACTACCCCAGGGAGACCCATTTCACACTTCTGAACTATAGAACTGTAAGATAATAAGTTTATGTTGTTTAAAGCCACTAAGTTTGTGGTAATCAGTTATAGCAGCATAGGACACTGAGAACAACAGACAAGATAGTTTAAAAAGCACAAAGTAGAAGGACTTTCCTACCAAGATAAGACTTATTCTAAAAAATATAGAAATTAAGATAGTGTAGGATTGGTGCTGGGATATAAAAACAGCGGATTCCAGAGAGAGACCGCATATATATGGAAACTTGATACCTGTCAGAAGTGACATTACGGGTCGCTGGGATAAGCATGAACTATACCGTAATGGACAATGGATATTTAGGGAATTTTTTTAAAAAAGATTTTGCTTATTTGGGGTGGGGGGGAAGGGAGAAGCAGACTCTCCACTGAACAGAGTCCAACATGGTACAAGATTCTAGGATCCCAGGATCCTGACCTGAGATGAAGGCAGATGCTTAACTGAGTCTCCCAGACACTTTTTTTTTCCTTTTAATTTTATTCATTTATTTGTCAGAGAGAGCAAGCGAGTGAGCGAGAGAGCACAAGCAAGGGGAACAGCAGACAGAGGGAAAAGCAGACTCCCTGCTGAGCAGGGAGCCCGATGCCGAACTCCATCCCAGGACCCTGGGATCATGACCTGAGCCGAAGGCAGACACTTAACCAACTGAGCCACCCAGGTGTCCCTCCCAGACACCTTTTTAATGTCTTTCTTAAGCTGGGGGTGAGGACATGTGTATGTATCAATCCCTGTTCCTATTCATGTATCTGAAAGATGTCACAAATGTTAAATATAAACACATTTTAAAGTAAATAAAACAATAAATCACAGGTAAGTGCCAAAGAACTCGAAGGTTATGATACAGAAAGAAGTTTAAGAGCCTAAGCTCTTCATCAAGAAGCTGTCCCTCATCTGGGTTACACCCCAGCGGTTCAACTCCGAACCCTGGGAATCAGTCCGAGATTCTGCCCTAGAGGGGATTCTCTGTTTTGCTGACACAGCAAATAGATTAAAAAAAACACAAAACAATAAGGTACAAAGGCGCTGCAATGAAGGCTAATGGCCAAACAGAAGAAACATGAAAACAGAAATGTTTAACTGCGGGTACCATGTTTCCTAAGTGAGAGCTGCTGCCTCCCCACTTCACCCCATGGGCCACCCCAAGTGTGGAGTTCTAGCATATGGACAAATACAAGAGTACGGTTTTAAGGCCATTTCAGATAAATCTCTCATGCTATCATAGCATGACATATAGTTGGCACCATTTCTGGTGCCCTTTACACAAAGTAAACATGTTTATTAGTGATTTAATGATTGTTGATGCCAAACTACCCTAAATTTAAATTTAAAAAAACCAAAACCCCACAACCAAACACACAATAGATGAAGATAAAGCTAAAAGAGGGAAATAATGTTTCTTCAGTTTCTGCCCCGGGGTGCTTCTGGATCCAGTCTGGGTCTATCTCACCACTCAAATGTGGAGCAAAGGTGCTTGGCTGTCCAAGCCAAGGGCAGAACCCAAATTTTCTCTAGATCACAGGGCAAATGGGAAAAACACCCAGCGCCCATCCCCTGCTAAGGGGCCTTCAGTCTGACCCTGACAACTCAATGAAAAAAATGTTTTCCGCTGGTTTTGCTTCAAGCCTATTTCTGAGCATTAGTAATTTGCAGTCCATAAATTTAACTAGAAGCCAAAAAAAATCAATCTCACCTATTTGAGGCAAAGAACAATTAAATATTTTGTTTTCTGCTGTTTATTTTAATGTATTTTTTTTTTTTAAAGATTGTATTTATTTATTTGTCAGAGAGAGGGAGGGAGAATGAGCAAGCATAGGCAGACAGAGTGGCAGGCAGAGGCAGACGGAGAAGCAGGCTTCCCACCGAGCAAGGAGCCCGATGCAGGACTCGATCCCAGGACGCTGGGATCATGACCTGAGCCGAAGGCAGCCGCTTAACCAACTGAGCCACCCAGGCGTCCCATATGTTAATGTATTTCTTACAGCACATTTCCTGCTGTTTAGTTTTCCATGTTGGTTTTAAAAACAGATTTTTTAAAAAAGATTTTATTTATTTATTTGACAGACAGAGATCACAAGTAGGCAGAGAGGCAGGCAGAGAGAGAGGAGGAAGCAGGTTCCCCGCCGAGCCGAGAGCCCGATGCGGGGCTCAATCCCAGCACCCTGGGATCATGACCTGAGCCGAAGGCAGAGGTTTAACCCACTGAGCCATGCAGGTGCCCCCCAAAACAGATTTTTTAAAAATAGAACTCTACATAGATTTCCCTTTTTTGTTGTCACTTGCTTTTTGTTGGTATTTGAGATATTTGGTTTCAGTTTTCTCTTCTTTTATTTCAGCCACTTTTCTTTTCAGCCATTCTATAATGTATCACACATAACCTTAATTCATTTCTTCATTTGATAACCAAACACTTGCCATCTTGATAAAATAAGTTTGTGAGATAATTTCTCACAGGTGCAGGTGTGTTATGTGCTTTAATAATCACAAGGATGTTTAGTGTCCTTGTTAGTTTACTGAAATTAAAAACCTACTGCCATAATTTGGGGGCCTCAGGAGGCCGCCTACAACCTTTAGAAGCTGATGAGAAGAACTAGGCAAGAGAAATGCAGTTTAAATTAAATCTCCTTACAGCCGACAGCCCACTGGGAGACCCTTGAGACATGCACAGTAATGGCTCTCCTCAAGGAACTCAGGGCTGCCTTAATGCCTTCATGTTTATATTTTATTAAAGACTAAAAATAACCTTATCTTAACAGCAGCTAGCCCTCACGCCCCAAGGTCCTAAAGGCCTTGCTTCAAAATTCCTTAGGAACTTTATCTCTATCCCCGCTCCCTCCACAAACTTAGAAGTATATAATCAGTCACTCCTCACAATCCTGGGGCAGTTCTTTCTGCCCACGGGTCCTATCCCAGTGCTATAATAAAATTACTCTTTTGCACCGGAAACCTCTCAAGAATTCTTAGCCATTCGCTCTCGAACCCCAAATTCTTCCAAATGTCGTCATTTTGGCAGCCCATGTGGGGCTCAAGTCTTTCATCCGGACTCTGAGCCTCACTGCAAATTTGAAGAGTAATTCCTCTTCTCTTCCCTTTACTTTCATTTCAGGGGCTTTTCAAGGGGCCTGCTGGCTCCTAGTCAAACACTTTCACGTGGGTTGCTCAGGCTACTATCCTCCAGCCCATGGCTACTCTACAGGGAGGGAAAGCCTGCCTTTTGGCTGGAAATTAGTACATTGGCCGGAATAGTAATAACACCCAGAAACTTGATGCCCTCTCTTTATTCCTGTCCTTTTATTTGTTTCTTTTTCTTTATTCCTGTCCTTAGGCTTGGGACTGCCCCCTAAGTCACTAGGATGCCTGCCAATCTTAAGAGTCCCCTGTTAAGGTTTCCTCCTCATCAGTCTAATATGATCCCCTTCACACCTCTGGTCTAGCCGCTTCAGGCCACAAGAATTCTACTTAGAACTGGCAGAAACCAGTACCTAATTAAATTAAAACCCAACTGGGGACCATTTCCTAGGGAAGTCGGTTGTAAGGACTATATATGTGTTGGAATGTTGCTTAGATTACGGTGGATTTCTATCTTTACTGTTTTTCTTCAATATCCCCTATTGACTACTTAAGTTACTAAATGGGGTAATTTCCCCTTGTAAAACTTTTCTGGTGTTCTCTATGGGTTAGAAATGGCAGGTTCTTCGCAGCGTGGCAGGACACTCTATTTTGGTCCATTCACCGGCATCCGTTTGTAGTCTAGAATCCAATGGGGAAGAGAGGGGCACAGGCAATCCCTCCTATGGGGCCTTTACTTTATAGCAGGGATGGTGATCAACAGTGACTTTGTTGGAGGGATGCCTCCAGTCACTTGGATACCCAAAACTCCCAACATATCCTGCGTGGGACACCACCCAGGAGTAAGGAGCGATTTTTGATAATGGACCTCCTCTAGGCTTCTTCGGTTCCCAAGGACTTTCCCATGGTATGCCTTTTAACCCACTGGAGACAATTTGGATTGTGAAATTTAAGAAAGAACTGATCTTCTTTTATAATACTGCATGGCCTCAATATGATCTGCCAGATCTCTTCTGCTAGGAAACAGGGACAATGAACTGAGGTACCCTATATTCAGGCTTGAATGGCCCTAAATCAGAACCCAATCTAAGGACCTCTTACAGAATGTGTCTGGCCACTAACCAAGCTGATAAGCTCCTTCCTGATTGTCTAAATAACCCAGGTTTCTAGAGGAAACATAGGCCATCTCTAATGAAGGGGATGCTGACCCCCTCTCCCTGTTCTCCCAACAGACTCAGGTCAGTTGTACACTTTGATGACTGGCTCCCCTGTTTAGAGAGCCTATTATCATTATGTTAGCCTTTTCTTTAAAAAAAGAATTAGACTCATTCCTTCTCTGACCTCCTTCCATGGACAAATAAATAAAAGTAAACAAAAAATTCCAATAAAACATCCGACAAATAAAATTCATGTCTACCACCAATGAAAGTAATAAAGAATGTGGTTAATGCTTACAAAGTCTGCATGGAAGAGCCTTGGATAAACCACAGAAGAATCCTATAATCACAGTTGGATTGCAAGGAGTTGCTCCCAGTGCCTGTGAATCCTGGGGAGGAGGACTGTCATCACTTCTGCTCAATCACCTGACTGAGTGAACAGTGGAACGTTGCACCCTGAACCAAAGATATAAAGGTGAAAGCAAGTTTAAACAGTCTCGATGACTTTTCCCTTTGCTAAAGGACAAAATCCAGTCCATTGAGAATGTCTCCTTTTTGCAAAACCAGTTAATGTGAATTCAGGGGATTTGTTCCAATTTATAGCATAGTTTTCACCACACTTTATAGGGAGTGCTTTTGTTTGTGATTCTTCTGACGCAGAAGTAGACACAAGGCCCATTGGCAGTCTGTGTTGCCAATGTCAGACTAGCCTTGAACCTGTAAGTCCAGACTAATCAACAGTATTACTCTGGTAACAGTCAATCACACAGTTAATTGTTAACTGATGCCTCTAGCATGAGTACAGAGCTAGTGGTTCCAAGATGGGCTGCAAAGCAAAATAACAAAACAGCTTTAAAAAAATGTACTTGCCTACCTTGTTCTAACACACCGATTTAGAAAATATGGTGTAGGGCCCAAGTAATTGTATTTTTAAAAAGTTTTCCAAGTGATTCTGATGCAATGGGAGTAGAGACTGTCACATAGGTACTAATATAAATAAGATTACATGATAGAGGAGAGTGGTGCCCATGCTTCTCAAACGGAGACAGGAGATAAATAATAGAACTACTCAAAACCACACAAAGAACATTTTGTGTATTTCTGGAATGGCAATTTCACTTGACAGGTAGTTTAAAATGTCATTTTTATTTTGGGTGGTGATTACATAAGTATATACAATTGTTAAAACTTATTTAAGATAAGTTTTACATTTAATTGCATGTTTATTTCACCTCATAAAAAGATAATATTTAGGGACACCTGGGTGGCTCAGTTGGTTAAGTGGCTGCCTTCAGCTCAGGTCATGATCCTAGCGTCCTGGGATCGAGTCCCACATTAGGCTCCTTGTTCGGCGGGGAGCCTGCTTCTCCCTCTGCCTCTGCCTGCCACTCTGTCTGCCTGTGCTCGCTCGCTCTCTCTCTCTGACAAATAAATAAATAAAATCTTTTTTTAAAAAGATAATATTTACATTAAAATATGGACATACTTTTGAGTAGAACGCAAGATTTGCAGTTATGTTTTAGAGGAACTCTGAGCCATTGAAGAAATCTCTGTATTTGATGGGCTGGTTACCTTACATAGCTAGTCCCTGAATCCAGAGAGGACCCGATTATACTCTCTTCTGTTTAGGGTGGGAGGTTAGGGCTTGAAATGTTGAAAGGAAGACCTCTTGGAAAATGCCCAGGACTATGGTTTGAAAATCTCTGGGTTTAGAAATCCTTTCACTTCCAATGCTTTTCATTCATTTTTCTACCCATGACCCACTCCCCCGACCTTCCTCTTTACCTTCCACATATTACTTGTCTTCTTGCTTTAAAACACTCAGAATCCTCAAAAATTTCAAGTTACTCTTTGTTATGGAGATGGTTTAATGACTTGGAGGCCACATACACACACAGAAATCACACATTGCAAGCATCTTTCTCTACTCAAAAATCAGTGTTTGTGTGTGTGTGTGTGTGTGTTTTAAATTTTATTTTTGAGCCATCTCATGGCTCCTCAAAATGTGTTTTAAAAGGTTATCAGCTACAGGAGCCGGTCGACAGGGACTGAATTATGAACCTAAGAATTATGAAAACCCACATTCCTTGATTTTGGACAAGACAAGAACAGAGGGGGAGTGGAGAGGACGAGTGAATGAATAACAAGAGTTTAAGAAAACAATGGTCAAAGGTAACTAGGTTAGGTGCGCCTGGGTGGCTCAGTCAGTTATACATCCAACTCTTGTTAGGGGGTTGTGAGCTCAAGCCCAGCTGAAGTAACTAGGTTCAAACGTTCCTCTGTCTCCTGTAGCCCAAGAGTACAAGTTTGGGATTCTGAGAAATGGTGTGAGCAGTTTCTGTCTCTGGCTTATGAATTAGGTGTCATCTATGATATCGGGGTAAAGAGTACATACGCATCCGGTTATGGATTTAATTAACGTGTGTTAGTTAATTCCTATGTTTCACGAACTGCATAGTTGTTACAAAAGCATGTACAAACAAAAAAAGCACGTAGCAAACGTCTAGAACACAACAGGCGCGGAACCCGAAGAGGACCCAAAGGCAACTTTGCACCACGCTAGACTCCACCCACTGCACCCGTGTCCCAGCAGCCTTTGCGAAGCCAGCCCTCAACCCCTAGAGCATGGGGGCGAACAGGGTGCGGCTCGGCCACGCCCCCCTCCGCGCGTGCTCCTAGGCCTCCTGCTGCCCCACTATGCGCATGCGCCACTCGCCTTCGCAGGTCCTCAGAGGGCTCCGGATGGTAATCGGACCGGGGCCAGAGGCCTCCGAGCTTTGGTGCTTCACTTGCCTGGCACAGGCCGCAGACTCCTGCTGGTCCCGCCTCCTTCTGACGCTCTGACCCGGCGACTGGAGGAGCCGGGAAAAGGGCACGGCTCTGATTGGAGAAGAGATGTGTTTACAGACGCCTCACCGTGCAGGCCAACTACCCTAAGCCCCGCCTTTTCCTTCCCGCTCTTTTAAAGCGGTTGGTTGCCTACCTCCTGTCAGTCAGAAGACGAGGGTCCTACAATTGGCGCGCCGCTGCCTCTTGACTCTTTTGACGGGTCACTGCGCGTGTGCGTGTTGACTTCTGGAGTACCTCGAACTTTTAGGTGGACCATGTGGGAAAGTAACTTCGCCGAGGGTAGCGGCAAAAGCGAGGAGCAGGTTTCTGGTGCCGAAGTCATCGCCCAGGCCTTAAAAACCCAAGTATGTTGATTCTCCTGCAGCGAAAGCCTCCCACGCAAGCCGGCAGGGACCGGAGACGTCCCGCTGACTTGGAGAGCACTGGGGTGGGACGGGTGGCGGGGGTGGTTTGCCTTGAGGCTTTCCCTTTAGCGCCGCGGGAGGGAACGGTGTGGCGGGGGTCCGGGCATTTATTCCCCTGTTCTTGGCCCCCAGGATGTGGCGTACATGTTTGGCATCGTGGGCATCCCCGTGACCGAAATTGCCGTTGCGGCGCAGAAGTTGGGTATCAGATATGTCGGGATGAGGAATGAACAAGCCGTAAGTATGGACGCCGGGAGCCAAAAGCATTATTGGGAATGACTGATAGTAACGGCAAATATTCACTGCAGACACACAGTCCTGACCACTGTGAGTATTTCACACATGCCAATTAAACGACAGTCTTCTGAAGCAAGAACTGTGGTTAATCCTAATTGACAGATGGGAAAAGTGAGACACAGAGAGGTTAAGTAATTTGCCCGAGGGGACAGTTGGTAGCGGCAGAGCCAGGATTTCAACCCACTTGTTCTGGGTCTGGAGCCCATGCTCTTGACACTACACTGGGTTGTATTCTGCCACGTCTAGAGGGTCGGGATCGGAAGGGACAGTTTCCTGGTTTGAATCCAGGCCTTCTGTCCTCGCATAACTACCCGTTAGTATGTGTCTGTTTCTGTGTATTATTTGGTGTGGTCTGACTTCCCTAGTTGGCTGTGAGCGCCAAAAGAGGAGGGATATTATTTCTTGATACATCTGTATTCTCACTGCCAAGAGCATGATAGGTGCTCAGGCACTTCCTACCAGATGAATGGGTGAAGGCCAGGTCTCCTATTACATAGTAGATGGCCCTGCAGGGTGACAGTATCACAAATGGTAAAGCTGTGATTAGAACTTGAATCATTACCTTTTCTCTCCAGACTGGCTCTTCCCTCTGTATTCATGATTTGAGCCAGTGGTGCTGTGATTTCACCTAGTCAGTTAAGCAAGCCCAAACCTAGAGAGGTATATTGAAGGAATTAGGTTTAGTCTTGGTCTTTAAGCTGAACACAATCTGGGAAGGTGAGTGCAAAACACACAGAACAAATTTATCTAGTATAATACCTTACAATAGATGTGTGTATAAGGGACAGTGTGTATACAGGGTGACTTTTTCTCTCTGAGTGGGACAGAGAAGATTATCCACAAAGGCAGTGTTCACGCTGTTCCACCAAAATAGCTTAAGGTACAGTGGGCTGTGAGCCTGACTAGATAGCCTGAGGGTAGGTTGTAGTAAGTCCAAGGCTGGAAAAGGAATGTGGGCTTTCTTAATCAGCATTGAATGAGACTGCAAAGGGTTTTCTAAGTAGGTGGGAAACATAATTAGATTTGTGCTTTAGAAATCATGGTAGTACAGAGTATGGATCAGTAGGACAGGTTGAAGTTTTATTTCAGTCCCTATAAGCTTAGTGGAGGGCCTCTGTAAGTCCCAGGGGCTTTATTGGGCATATGGATATGGAGATGAATGATATACTGTCCCTGTCCTTGAGGAGCTTATAACCTAGCTGTGGAGATAGACATAAGCAGACAATTTTATTATAATGTGATAAGTGCTGTGATAGAGGTATATTCAGGGTACTGTGGAAGCCCAGAAAAGGATACTCAGCCTAAAACTACACAGGTTTCGTAGAGATGATACCTGGGCTGTCCCAAAGGATGAGTGGGCATTAACCAGCTAGGAAGGAGAGGACAGGCTCTTCTGGAGATGATTCTTAGGTTTGGGCTTGCTTAACTGGCTGAGTGGCTCACACAGCTACTGACTCAAGATTGGGAATACAGATGGAAGAGCGAGTTTGGAGGGAAAGGATAATGAATCCCAGTCTGGATATGAGTTTGAGATGCCTGTAGTACATTCCCAGTAGTACACAGTCCCCTCAGTCAACCTGACATTCTGCAGTAGTCAGATGACTTAACTAGTGCCTGAATTAGGGAAATGCCAGGGTAATGAAGAGAGAATGTGAGGACAGATTCAGAAACCATGCAGGAGGCAAAAGAGGACTTGGCATCCAGTTACATGTTGTGCTAAAGAGATAAGTGTAAATGTGATTTGATTGTCTTTCATCGGATCCATAGAGTAATCAAGACATATACTGACCAGGTTTCCAGAAAGTAGGTACACTGTTAGTTCTCACTGTTTCATTTCTAATTGTGTACAGGCAATATTTGGAATGTTTTACATGTATTAATTGATTTCATCCTCCCAGCAATGCTATCACTTATGTTCATTTTGTAGGTAAGGAAGCCAGGGTCCAGAGTAATTTGCCAAAATAACACAGCAGAAAATGGGAGAGCAGGATTTGAATCAAAACAATTTAGTTCTGGAAGTCTGCTCTTTTTTTATTTATTTTTTTATTTGTCAGAGAGAGAGCGAGAGAGCGAGCATAGGCAGGCAGAGAGGCAGGCAGAGGCAGAGGGAGAAGCAGGCTCCCTGCCGAGCAAGGAGCCCTATGTGGGACTCGATCCCAGGACGCTGGGATCATGACCTGAGCCGAAGGCAGCCGCTTAACCGACTGAGCCACCCAGGCATCCCTGGAAGTCTGCTCTTTTAAGAACTGCACACAGTATTCTGCTTGTGAGTGGAAGTAACTTCATAGAGAAATACATGTTTGTTCTCGTTTTATTTATTTGAGAGAGAGAGTTTGCATGATAGAGCACACAAGCATACAAGCACATGAGCTGGGGTTGGGGGGGTGGGCAGAGGGAATGGGAGAGGCAGGCTCCCCACTGAGCAGGGAGCCCAATGATGTGGGGCTCCATTCCAGGACTGATCTGAGCTGAGGGCAGATGGCTAACTGACTGACCCACCCAGGAACCCCAGGAAATACATGTTTTATGATCTATAAAAGGAGTTCCTTTTCAACTTTTGACATTTGCAGCAAAAGAATATAATTTTTGTTTTACGTTGTTTTGTATTTTGCATTCTGAAGCAACATTTCTTACCCCACTTTAATAAGTGGACAGTGCTCCTCAGTGTCCAAATAAGGGTTTGTATCTCAACAGATACTGTGTTTTATGCACTTGCATTCTTAGGAGTTATCTTACTATTATGCTATGTGAATTTGGTTTTATGTGCAAAAGGGAAAGAGATAAGGGTCAGTGGAGAATAGTAACACAGAAATGGTAAAGAGCCTTTGTGCATCTTCTTAGTTGTATGTAGTGGTATCAGTTAAGATTATGATTCATAAAAATTTATTTTTAATTTTTTACATTTATGTCCTAAATATCTAAGTTTAGTGTACCACACATAAAGTTGAATGGAGGTTAGAAAATATCCTATTTTTTATTATTTCTAAAAAATGAGAAGAAATAATACTGGAAAAAAGATGTCCCAGACTAAGAAAAAGGATTTATTTGAGATGGCATTTAGCATATTTTCAGCTTATCTTTTATTTAATTTAGCACCTCCCCTTTTTTTCTGTGTAGCTGAAGTGTAGTTTAAAGGTGGGAGACATAATTAGATTTGTGCTCTGGGTGGCTGGGTGCCTGGGTGGCTCAGTTGGTTAAGCATCTACCTTTTGCTCTGGTCATGATCCTGGGGTTCTGGGATCGAGTCCCATGTTGGGCTCCCTGCTTAGTGGGGAGTTGCTTCTCTGTCTTCCTCTACCTGCCCCCTCCCAACGCCTCTCTCTGTGTCTCTGTCTCTCAAAGAAATAAAACCTTTGAGGAAAAAAGAGTAAAAACTAGCCATATGCAAGCCATAAAGAGAATCTCAACAAATCTCCAAAGAGTGAAAACATATAATATATGTAACCTCACCATGTCAAAATAAATTTAGTAACAGAAAGATCACTAGGAAATCCCCAAACATTTGAAAGTTAAATAACACATTTGATACTTTATAAACATTTAAAAAGACTGGTATAATAAAAAAAAAAAAAAAACTCCAGGGCAGACTGGTCAAAAATGAAAGACTGAGGGCACCTGAGTGGTTCAGTCGGTTAAGTGTCCACCTTTGGCTCAGGTCATGATCCCAGGGTCCTGGGATTGAGTTCTGCATCTGGCTCCCTACTCCACGGGGAGCCTGCTTTTCTCTCTGCCTCTCTCTCTCTCTTTCTCTCTTATGAATAAATAAAATATTTTTTAACATATTAAATATTAAAAAATAAATAAAATATTTTTTAAAAATGAAAGAAAATGCAAATTACTAATAGCAGGAATGAAAAAGGACACATCAGGGGTGCCTGGGTGGCTCAGTCCTTTAAGCATCTGCCTTCAGCTCTGGTCATGATCTCAGGGTCCTGGAATTCAGCCCTGCTTCGGGCTTCCTGCTCAGTGTGGTGTCTGCTTCTCCCTCTCCCTATGTTCCTCCTCCCTGTTCATGCATGCTCTCTTTCTAATAAATAAATTAAAAATCTTAAAAAAAAAAAAAAAAACAGGAGGGGGGTGAGCCTGGGTGGCTCAGTCAGTTACGCATCTGCCTTCTGCTCAGGCTGTGGTCCCTGGGCCTGAGATCAAGCCCTGCATCAGGCTCCTAGCTCAGTGGTGAGTCTGTTTCTCTCTCTCCCTCCGCCCCTCCACCTGCTGTCTCTCTCAAGTAAACCAATAAAATATTTTTTTTAAAAAAGGATACATTACTATATCACTATGAACCCTAATTAACCAGTGGATTGAAGAAGAAATCGTAGCAGAAAATAGAAAATATTTTGAACTAAATGATAATGAAAAGATAAGATTTCAAACTTGTAAGTCATAGCTAAAGCAGTTCTTAGAGGAAATGGTTTTAAATAAATAGATTACTGAGGAAGAGCAAAAATCAGTGCTCTAAGCTTACATTTTAAGGAGCTAGAAAAAGAAAACCACACTAAATCCTAATGAAAAGAGTAAAATAAATACAAGAGCAGAAATTAGTGAACTAGAAAAAAAGTGAGTAATATAGAAAAATCAACAAAGCCAAAACTTGGTTCTTTGAGATTAATAAATTTGATAAATCTCTGGCAAGACCATTGAAGAATAAAAAAAAAAGACACAAATTGCCAATATTAGGAATAAGACAGAACATTTCTGTTGATCCTGTAGATATTTAAGGAGTTGTAAGAGGATATTATTAATAAACTAGATGAAGTAGATAAGTTCCTTGAAATACTAAGAACTAGATTAGATACCTAAACTATTACTTGAAATTTATAGGTAGAACATTATTTGTTAAAACTGAAAGCATTCCAATTCCTCCTTTACCATTCAGTTCTAGTTTCTTACTGAATACTGAATTTTTATACGTGCACTTACTATAAGGATCCTAATATGCTTAAGTCCCAGTATTTTTTCTTTGTAGGCTTGTTATGCTGCCTCTGTGATTGGATATCTGACAGGCAGGTAAACTAAAGTCTTTGTTTTATTTCAATTTCTTTTGAGGGCTGTCTTAAGAAATGACTTTATAAATGTATAAAATGGCAAACTGAATTATAGGGAGATACTTTTTCCATGAGTGTTTTAAGGTTAAAAAGTCACATCTAGTCACATTTTCAAATTCAATTTAAAAAATTTGAGACAGAGCATTACATTTCAGAATTATTTTCTGTTAGAGATTAAATGATATATTTATTTGTTAAAAAAATTTTAAAACACTTCTCCACACAAACATGTACTCAGTATTAAGAATTGGCTTTTATATGCAGTTAAATTGATTGGGCCCAAATATAACCTCTTCAAAATATAAAGAGTTTCAAAATATGAAAAGGTTAATGGAATACAGTGTGAAGATGATAAGTATCTTCATTCTTGCAGGAAGACTATAATCTTCCCCTTGTTTCTTTGATAATTCAGAAAATACTCTAATAATTGCTTTGCCAGTTGTAGTAAAGACCTCTGTGCCCTCCTTTTGAAGTCCAGGAAGATTGCCATGTTCCCCTCTAGAGTGATATTAATCAGCTACTGTATTTGACCTGCTTTTAATACAGTAAATTCTGTTTTGCTTCTAGGCCAGGTGTATGCCTTGTTGTTTCTGGCCCAGGTCTCATCCACGCTTTGGGTGGTATGGCAAATGCAAACATGAACTGTTGGTAATTAATTGTTATTTGCAATCTGGGGTGGGAAGACTTGGAATCAAGTGCTTGAAGGAATGGCTTATTAAAAAATTAGAAAAGTATTAGGAAGAACATAAAAAATATCAGTAATCTTACTTAGAGGTAAACACTGTTAACATTTTGGAAAACTTACGTATAGAAGCATATGGGTATACACATATGATTAACTCATTGAGTCTACCCTATATATAAACTTTCCTTCAAGTAACATCTTCCTTCATTAAGATATAAGTGTTTCAAGGGGTGCCTGGCTGGTTCAGTTGGTAGAGCATGCAACTCTTAATCTCAGGGTCATGAGTTCAAGCCCTATGTTGGGTGTGGAGGCAACTTAAAAATATGTGTTTCTAAACATATATGTAGAAGCGTATGGGCATAGCTCTGTGTTTAACTCATGGGAACTAGACATATAATATGTCCTTCATCTGACATCATCTTTGACTGAAATTTTAAGTGTTTATAAACTTACGTGTAGAAGCTGGTAGGAATAACTCATGTTTAATTTATTAAAATGACACTGTTATAAAACTTTAAAAAAAACACATTTTGGAGTTTGTGTGTGTGTGTTTTTCTCTCTCTTCATATGTGAATATGTGTTCAAGTCCTCTTTAAGTGCGGAATTATTTTTGAAAGACCCCAGCTCCATATGTAAGGATGTATATCCAGGTCTTCATCTTGTTTTGCATAATTAGCAAGACAACTGAAATTATATTTTTTGAGTTTGCTCTATAAGCTCCTTAGTACTTACTCTTTGACATTGCCCTTAACCCCATCATTGGTACTTTACCAAATAGATCATATTAAATGGGGTTATGCATAAAATAATTAACCTTCCTGGTATAAAAGAAGATTAAATATTTATATATTATTTAGACTGATGTCCTGGTAGGAAGGGCATTGTTCTATCTTGCCATGTGCCTTCTTTCCTTTTATCCTTCCTAGTCTTTCTCTTTCTTCCCTACTTTTAGGGTCTGATATTTTTTGGTAACTTTAAGTTTGCTGTATTTTTTCTTTAAGAAATTTATCACTGAGGAATTTCTCTCACTCCACCATTTCCAAGTAGACTCACTTGGGAAAGTGTGAAAAAAATTGTCTAATCCCAAAACTAATGGGAAGGGCATAAAAATTTATTTTACATTACCATACCTAGAAGTTTAGAATCAGCATTCAGAAGGGCTTAGAAAGTGGACGGCCTAGAGGAAAAGCATTTACTATGAATTTCAGATTTTTCTGAAATTAAGGGAGGGTTCTCTTATATCAGGTCGCTTCCTAAATCTTTTTTTAATCTATAGTTTATCTTAAAGATTTTATTTATTTATTTATTTGAGAGAGGGAGAGAGAGAGTGTACGGGTGTGTGTGAGCAGTTGGGGAGGGGCAGGGAGAGAAGGAAAGAGAGAATCCTAAGCAGACTCCATACCCATCACAGAGCCCAATGAAGGGCTCACTCTCAGATCTCAGGACCCTGAGATTAGGACCTGAGCCCAAACCCAAGAGCCAGACGCTTAACCGAGTGTGCTACCCAAGTGCCGCCCCTAATCTGTAGTTTTTTTGTTTGTTTGTTTGTTTTTGGTTTTGGTTTTTTTTTAGAGTTGGAGACATCAGGACCCTCTTTTCTTTTTTTTTTTTTTCTTTAAATATTTTATTTACTTATTTATTTATTTATTTGACAGAGATCACAGGTAGGCAGAGAGGCAGCCAGAGAGAGAGGAAGGGAAGCAGGCTCCCTGCTGAGCAGAGAGCCCGATGCGGGGCTCGATCTCAGGTCCCTGGAACTATGACCTGAGCCAAAGGCAGAGGCTTTAACCCACTGAGCCACCCAGGCACCCCTAATCTGTAGTTTTGAAGGGAAAATGAAATCTCTCTCTCTCAGCATACATGGCTGTTTATTAATTGGGCACTCTATTGGGTATTTTAAATGTCAATCTCATCTGTAATTCTCTTTTAAAACAATGACTGTTTCAGGCCCTTGATTGTGATTGGCGGTTCTTCTGAAAGAAGTCAGGAAATGATGGGAGCCTTCCAGGAATTTCCGCAGGTACCCAACTCTAAAACTTCTCTTAGAGTTTATTTTTTTTTATTTTTTTATTTTTTAAAGATTTTATTTATTTATTTGACAGACAGAAATTACAAGGAGGCAGAGAGGCAGGCAGGGAGAGAGAGGAGGAAGCAGACTCCCTGCTGAGCAGAGAGCCCGATGTGGGGCTCGATCCCAGGACCCTGGGATCACGACCTGAGCCGAAAGCAGAGGCTTTAACCCACTGAGCCACCCAGGCGCCCATCTCTTAGAGTTTAGTAGTATAAATGTATGCTATTAAGATTTATGGAGAAGAGGGGCACCTGGGTGGCTTAGTGGATTAAAGCCTGCTTCCCTTCCTCTCTCTCTGCCTGCCTCTCTGCCTACTTGTGATCTCTGTCAAATGAATAAATAAAATCTTAAAAAAAAAAAAAGATTTATGGAGAAGAAATAAAAATTCCTATCTGCAAAATAAACAATTAAAATAAAATAGAGGTACCTGAGGTAATTTATAGATAATGTTCCTTAACTATAAGACAGTCTCAGTGTGCATATTACAGGAGCTCAGGCTCTGCTTAGGAGAAATCTTCCAAGAAATACATCTCTTAAACTCTGAAAGTAAGGTCGGAAAGAGTCAAAATGCAGGAATAAAAATGGTGTGGGACTATACCTGTCAAACTTTAGAGAAGTAAAAAGTTAAGAGGAAAAATCCTATGTAAAATTACTATCAGTATACTCTGGATAAGTTCATTTTTATTTTAGAAGGCCGAAGGAAAGCATTTAAAAATTTCTAAAAACTGAAAAGACCATTTGTCAACAAAATGCTATAGTTTGTTTTTCTTGTTTTTTTTTCTTTTTTTTACTTTTTTCTATATATTTATTACAGGTATTACAGAAGTCTTCATACATAGTTGTATAAAACAAAATGGTACAGCTTTAAGAATAGGTGTAGAAAGCGAAGGTGAGAGTGAATGATCAACTCTTAAGAAAATATTTGCACATTTTGGGGCGCCTGGGTGGCTCAGTGGATTAAAGCCTCTGCCTTTGGCTTGGGTCGTGATCCCAGGGTCCTGGGATCGAGCCTGGGATCGAGCCCCGCATCGGGCTCTCTGCTCAGTGGCGAGCCTGCTTCCCCCCTGTCGCTCTGCCTGCCTCTCTGCCTCCTTGTGATCTCTCTCTGTCAAATAAATAAATAAAATCTTTTAAAAAAAAAAAAAAAAGAAACTATTTGCACATTTCTAGCACAAAGTTCTGAGCAAAGTCAAAACCTTAGGTAAAGTCTATTGATTATTACAGAAGTCACTGTGAGAACCTCAGAATATAAACATAGAATTTTCTCTATGACTTAAATTATTGTAAAATACTAGGTCTTGTTACAGGTTGATGCAAAAGTTGTACTTTTATCCTCTTGAAAGGCAATTGAAGGGGCGCCTGTGTGGCTTAGTCTTTAAGCCTCTGCCTTCAGCTCAGGTCATGATGCCAGGGCCCTGGGATCCAGCCCGCATCAGGCTCCCTGCTCAGCAGGAAGCCTGTTTCTCCCCTTTTCTACTCCCCCTGCTTGTGTTTCCTCTCTTGCTGTGTCTCTCTCTATCAAATAAATAAAATCTTAAAAAAAAAAAAAAAAAGAAAGGGCATTTCCATTTACTTAGTTAATGGTAAAGAATAACAACCATTATTTAAAAGATGCTGATGTTTGAAAAATAAGCAGAGCAGCTAAGTTATTTAAAAGGAAATTTAAACTTACTACAGAAACTTTACAGATGAGGAGAAAGCAGAGGATAATGTCCACTACAAATATGTTTTTCCTGAAAAGGAAAATAATAAAAGTTTATTAGGTGAAATTAAAAATGTGAGGAGAAAATCACTGATTTGATTTAAAATCCAAGTATCTGTTTTTGAGGAAATACTTTAGATGGCACGACTGGGAACAGACTGAAAATCTTAATTCTGTCATGCTCATGGGACTAAGACTACCAACTTTCATACCAAAAAGTATCAAGAGACACCATTTCTATATATTGCTTCAGAGTACAATAAACAGTGAAAAAAATAGCACTGCTGAATTGAGACATCCCAAATAGTGTAGTAGTGAAATATGTAACAGGAAAACTGGCAGAAATGTAAAAAGGATAGATTATAATTGTAACAAGATGAAGCAAGTGAAATTTTGTATTTCTGACTGTGGAATTTCTGGGTCCAGGGATATGCTCATTTTAATTTTAAGCAGACAATATCAGTTTCCCTTCCCATTTATACTCTCACCAGCAGCTGAGGAGAGTGCCTGCTTTCCTGTGTGGTGGTAAATGCTGAGTATTATCAGTCTTTCACTTTTGCCAGTCTGAGAAATGAAAATGGTGTCTTGTTTTGATTTACTTCCTAAATCATCCTGAGACAAATTTGATTGTGTTATGTGTAGGCTTTTAAGAAACAGCCTAGGTAATGTACTTTCTCCGTCTTTTCAGTACACATAGTAGAAGGTAATGACTTAACATTTTGTTTTCCTTCTGAAGAGTAGTATGATCTGTGAGCTGAATTTTAAGTGATTTTCTTTCTGCATATAGGTTGAAGCTTGTAGATTATATACCAAGTTCTCTGCCCGGCCAAGCAGCATAGAAACTATTCCCTCTATTATCGAAAAGGTAAAGTACTTAATTATAAGTCCTCTAGGTCAACTGATTTTTCTCAGTTGCTCATACCTTTGTTATTTGTATTCTCCATAGAATGAGCAACAATTTGGTATATATTCAGGCAGTCAAAAATGGTAGTGTTGGGCGCCTGGGTGGCTCAGTGGGCTCTTTGCTCAGCTGGGAGCCTGCTTCCTCCTCTCTTTCTGCCTGCCTTTCTGCCTACTTGTGATCTCTATCTGTCAAATAAATAAATAAAAATCTTTTAAAAATGATAGTGTTAAAGAGCTATT
Organism: Mellivora capensis; assembly: GCA_004024625.1. Taxonomy (NCBI): domain Eukaryota; kingdom Metazoa; phylum Chordata; class Mammalia; order Carnivora; family Mustelidae; genus Mellivora; species Mellivora capensis. Next base: position 1,549 of record PISX010026304.1, on the reverse strand, counting down.
TATATTTTAATCTTGTCAATTAATTGTAGAAACATAAAATAAATCATTTTTGAAAAAATTTTCTCCTTTACTTCAGTTTTTAAAATTTTTTTTCTACAGAAAAGTAAAGAGAAAGCTAAAATGAAAAATGTTTATAAATAATGTTTCTCTTGTGCTTTTGCAAAAGCTTAGTATTGAAAATTAGTACTAATGCTTATAAAACGATGTCTTAGTTGCCTAAACAGCTTATTATTAATTAATCTTAGTTAACCAATATTTGTATGTGGAGTTACATTTGAGTAACGTGTAATAAGACATGAATTTTAAAACCCTAGCGAGTATTTTCTTTCTTATCGCTCCTCTTTTAAACAAAAATATCTTTTAAAATATACGCAGTCGATAGAGGACATTTCAATTTTAGTTCAAAGTATTTATTTCTCCAACTGGGGATGTCCAAAAAAAATTAAAATTGTATTCCTTTCACAATTTTTAATTGTCTCTGAGTGGACTATGTGATAAAGATTGAGAATTTTAAAATATTTTCTCCCATCTGTAATAAATTTAGGCAGTGAGAAGCAGTATTTATGGTCGTCCAGGTCCTTGTTATGTTGACATACCTGCAGATTTTGTGAACTTCCAAGTGAATGTGAATTCTGTAAAGTAAGTAATAGTTACACTGGAGTTTTTTCTTAATTGTGTTATTAAAATGTTTACCTTTTTAACAATTTACCTAGCAGTTTATAAGTTAATCTTCATTTGTTTTAACTTGGGACAATTTAATGATTAAACTAAATCCTCGCCAAAGGGTTTAATTCTCTAATTAAAATGGTATTATTTAGTAATTATTTGGGGGTTAATTACTAAGTCAAATACACGGAGCTTCTCGAACACTCAATTGAAATTATTCTTCCAGAGGCTGTAAATAATACGTGCTAGGGGTTATTCAGAGTCTTTATAGTGTCAACCAAGAGATGATGTGACCATTGAAAAATTATTTAGGACTCAGCATAGAAAATTTTAGTCTTCCTTTTCTGTTTCTGTGATTTAAAAATATTCCAACTCAGGTGTTACTCTGAGTTTCTGTGCTCCCTAATTCCCTAAATAAACACTGAGCAAATAAAAAGTCTAAGAAGCATTTTTCAGATTGCGGTCAAGATGGCGGAGAAGTAGCAGCTGAGACAACATCAGGTAGCAGGAGATCAGCGAGATAGCTTATCAAACCATTGCGAACACCTACAAATCCAACGGGAGATCAAAGAGAGGAAGAACAGCAATTCTGGAAACAGAAAATCAGCCACTTTCTGGAAGGTAGGACTGGCGGAGAAGTGAATCAAAAGCGACGGGAGGATAGACCGTGGGGGAAGGGCCGGGTCCCGGCAAGCGGCGGAGCAACGGAGCACTAAATCGGGACTTTTAAAAGTCTGCTCCACGGAGGGACATCGCTCCAGAGGCTAAACCGGGGTGAAGCCCACGCGGGGTCAGCGTGGCCCCAGGTCCCGCAGGGTCACAGAAGGATCGGGGGTGTCTGAGTGTCGCAGAGCTAGCAGGTATCGGAGCGGGAAGCCGGCTA
>PISX010026303.1:0-24851 GCA_004024625.1 Mellivora capensis | reverse complement strand
AGAGGACAGAGGATTTTTAGGGCAGTGGAACTATTCTGTGTGCTACTACAATAATAGATGCACGTAACTATACACTTAGCAAAACCCACAGGATGCACAAGACTGATCCCTAATGTAAGCTATGGCTCTGGGTGATAATGGTTCATCATTTCTAATACCCTAATGTGGGATGCTAATCTTGGGAGGGATGGTTTTCACGTGTAGGGTACAAGATACATGAAAACACCCTCCACATTTTTTGTTCAATTTTGTTGTGAACCTAAAACTGCTCTAAAAATAAAACGTCTATTTAAAAGCATAAAAAAAAAAAAACCCACACAATGAGATACATCATACTCACTTGAATTGTTATAATTAAAAAAAAAAAAAAAAAAAGACAATACCACAAGTTGGCGAAAATATGGAGAACTAACGTCCCTGTACATGGCTGCTAGGAACCTAAAGCCGCTCTAGAAAACAATTTGTCAGTTGCTTGTAAGTTGAGCACAGAGTTACCAAAGAACCAGCAATTCACTCCTGGGTATCTATCTACCCAAAAGAAATGAAGACAGATAGGGGCGCCTGGGTGGCTCAATGGGTTAAAGCCTCTGCCTTCGGCTCAGGTCATGATCTCAGGGTCCTGGGATGGAGCCCCACATCGGGCTCTCTGCTCAGCAGGGAGCCTGCTTCTCCCTCTCTCTCTGCCTGCCTCTCTGCCTACTTGTGATCTCTGTCAGATAAATAAAATCTTAAAAAAAAAAAAAAGACAAGGTAAATGGATTGGACAAAGAAAAGGGAGTGTATCTGTACAACGGAGTAATATTCAGGTATGATTTACTTCTGTATGCTACGGCAATCTCTGAAGATAAGCCTCCCAACATATGAAACTCCCTATTGTAGGACTGCACTCATTTGCAATGTCCATGTCACCTACAAAACCGAAAATTAGGCTAATGGTGGGAAAAGGCTTTCTACTTGGGCACCAGGTTTCCATTTGGGATGACAGACATGTCCAACATTACATTATGGTGATCTCTGCAAAACTCAGCATGTCCCCAACATCACTGAACTTATACTTGGGGCAGGTAAATTCGGCGGCACACTAAGACTGTACCTCAATAAAGCTACCCAAAAATCTGAATGAAATAAGAATACAAGCATGACATTTAAAAATAAGAAACTGAACATCAAAAACACTGTAGAGTTAAAAGCAATCTCCTTGGAAAGCAGAAACGGGCAAAGGGGGTGGGGAGAGTAAGGAGACATTTGTTCGGGTTGTGTTTAAAAAAAAAAGCACTGTAGAAAGAGCTGACATTTTACACTATTAATCCTATACAACTGGGGGGAAACCTAGCAACAAATTTTGTTAACCAACAGGTAATTAGCTAAAAACTTCTGGCTAACATTCAGTAAAAAAAAAAAACTATCCAGGTTTTAGTATAATATTTGGTAACATTAAGAAATAATGTCTGGGCGCCCAGGTGGCTCAGTTGATTAAGCTCTGTCCTTAGCGCAGGTCCTGAGCCCAGGATCCTGGGGTCGAGCCCCCCATCAGGCTCCCTGCTCAGTGGGGAGTTTACTTCTCCCTCTCCCACTCACCCTGTTTGTGCTCTCTCTATCTCTTTCTGTCAAATAAATAAATAAATAAATAAAATCTTTGAGAATTTTTTTTTAATTTTAAAAGAAGTCACTGTTGGAATAAATTCGTTCTGTCTGCTTCTCGTCAAAACATTACAGTAGAAGAAAAAAAAAATCACAGTAAATAATGAGTCAAAATCCAACCTTCTAAATTAAGGAAAAGGGCTCTTACTTCAGAGTAGATTTTAAAGGCGCTAGTACATACCAGAATCTTCTGTGGGCTCAGTTTTCACTTTGACGGGGCCACAGCTGAAAGGAAGAGAAGGCGAGATGAAGGTGCGCGCTGGTACCGGCCGTCCACGCGCCAACACACAAACTCACTCACCTGACCCAGCTTAATGCAAACCTGACTCAACGTTAAATTTAAGTATTTATTTCTTGCGTAAATGTAACTTGTCCACTGAATTTAGTACTTCAATTCCGATCAGTCTTTTTGGAGGAAAGTGCAACAACATGGGGTAGCACAGTAACCTGCAAATTCCACTTCACTCCTCCTCCCAGTGGAGCCCAGTGTGGCTATCAACCCATCCCGTTAGCCTCCCCCAGGAACTACTTAGTCAAAAACTGCATTCTCACAGGACCCCAAAAGAATCAGCTGAATATTAACCTTCAAGACGTGATATTGGTCTTTTTAATATTCTAATACCTCAAGATTCTAAAAATTAAAGGCGCCGGGGTGTGGAGGTTTACTCGTACGGATCGACTGCACTTTACCTTCCACCGGGAGACAGCATGGACCTTTCAGCGTCTGTCACCATCACACGACCACCTATGTACAAAAAAAACATAAGATTTAGGTTTCGCCAACACTTTCAACAGGATTCCTATTTCCAACGTTCTTAAACAGAGAGTGGGGGAAGGCAGGAGGGCGTGCAGCGCTGGGTCACACCGGAGTGGGTGCCATGTGAATCCGCACGACAGCGTCCTTCACCCTCTCTGAGGGTGCAGAGTGGCCAACAAGCAGCTTTCATCCCCTCAGCCACCAGCACGCTCTCCCCTTAAGGAAAAACCTCAAATTTTTATCGGTGAAAAGAACAGCAATGTACTATGACTCCAGCAATCCAGGAATGCCTCCAGGGACACAGGAGCAAAGACTCCGGCAGAGGTGCATCTGGCTTGGGACTGGCGAACAGTGACTGCCTGACAGGAACAGGACTTCTATTTGGGTGTGATGAAAATGTTCTGAAATTGGGGCACCCTGGGTGGCTCAGTGGGTTGAGCCTCTGCCTTTGGCTCAAGTCATGATCTCAGGGTCCTGGGATCGAGCCCCTCACCAGGCTCTCTGCTTGGCGGGGAGCCTGATTCCCCCTCTCTCTCTTCCTGCTGCTCTGCCTACTTGTGATCTCTCTGTCAAATAAATAAATAAAATCTTAAAAAAAAAAAAAAAAAAAAACAAACTAGATGAGCCCCAACTGAATTATGCGGAGTGAAAGAAGACCATCTCAAAAGCATCCACACTATATATCTAATTTATAGAACATTCATGAAAACAACAGAGATGATGATGAAAATATTCTGAAATTAGATGGCAAGGACTGTAAAACTTTGTGAACTGTGTCACTGTGAATTTACTAAAGCCCACAGAATTCTATACTTAATACAGGCGAATTTTATGTCATGCCAAGTATACATCATGATGAGAAGAAAACAAAGGTTATTAAACAAAAAATAAAATATGGGTGTGTATATATTATTTTTCCTTTCTTCCTTACACTGGTTAAGAGACTGCTAATGATGGGACACCTGGGTGGCTCAGTTGGTTGAGCGGCTGCCTTCGGCTCAGGTCATGATCCCAGCGTCCTGGGATCGAGTCCCGCATCCGGCTCCTTGCTGGCCGGGGAGCCTGCTTCTCCCTCTGCCTCTGCCTGCCGCTCTGCCTGCCTGTGCTCGCTCTCTGACAAATAAATAAATTTTTTAAAAAATTTAAAAAATAAAATAAAAAGAGAGACTGCTAATGATAATGGTCACTTATTTTCAAAAGTCTCAAATAAACCTGCCTCCAAAAGGCACCAGTCTTCTAAAAATCACTTTTCCCTTCAAATGCAATGGCTCAAACTTCCCAAAAGGAAGCCCTGTTGAAATCCTCCTCAGTCTTCAAGAGCCGAACTTAATACTCTCTTCGACTTCAAAGCCTTCCTGGGTTACAAACGAATGCTTCCTCCAATCAACTCCCACAGTATTTTCTCTAACCATTTGTACAGTGTGTAGGCTATGCTCTCGCTGTGGGGATTTTCTGAGTTTTTTGTCTCTTCCATTAAACTACCAGCACTCCAAAGCCTGAATGCTTGAGGCACAGCTGTGCATACCCCCTCCCCACCTAATCTTGTGCCCAAAAATTCTTCACGTGCTGAATGTCCGCTAGGTAATAAAGTCATCCTCTTAATTCTAGGAAATGAGGGCAGAGCCAGTGTATGATCGAACACGTTGCCAGGGAAAAACCTTGACTACATCATAAGGAAAGTAATAGAACTAAAGACAAAAAAACAAGTCTCTACTTTTTCAGTTCAGCGACTTTTCACTGGTTTATATGTAACACCCTACTTCTGAGATGTCTTGCATCATATTCTCAAAATAAGAGAAACCAGTAAAATATGTTTAATTTGACCCAACAGGTTTAGGAACTATCTAGAAACAAAGTAATCACTTACCTAGGTGCTTCTTTGGCTCTAGGAAAGGTCTGCATTAAAACAAAATGAAAAACTACACATGAATATACAAAACAAAACTACCGTAAAGCATAAATTTAACTGACTTCTAAAGTAAATAAGAATTTCTAGAATATTACAATAAACTGAATATTCAATTTTATATACTAAACTGTTGACAGAAAAGGGATGAAGTACTTCACCTCTTAATGATAAAGGAAATCCCTGCTTTGTTCTCTAAAATCCATTTCAGGGTGGCAAGATCATAGTTCTCGGGGTGTTTAAAAGCAACTCCTTCTGGAAGCCCCTGCACGACCACAGCAGACTGATCACGTAGCATCTTCTCATAAGGAACAGGTACCACTGTTGATTTGCCTAAAGCTTTCCCTGGGGGTGAGGGACAGAGTTGAGGTAGGAAGAGGATAAAGATCATTAAATGTGGAGATTAAAAAAACAAAATCATCATTAGTTTATCATGGCTTAACAAACGGCACTCATGCTGTTCTGTAATATCCGATTTCCAAACAAATTCAAAATACCAGAGGGCCCTATTCCCATGTTAGAAGTTCTAAGCCTGAAACAGATCCAAAAGGCCAAAATGAAAAGTATATAAAATACTATATAAAATCTACACAAAACAAAAGAAACAATGGCTGCTGTCTTCCACCATTGTTTTTCTTTACCATGGCCTCACCCTGGAATAATACAATCTTCTCATATACTGTTCAGCCTTAGAACATGGAAACCTAACAGGTCCTACTGTTACCATAAAGTATCCAGCAATTTTTGGCCAATATTCTCACCGAAAACTTACTAGATAAATACAACTGGCATGCGTCACTGAGTGTGTTCTAGCACCCCATCTGAGTGTATCAGGCAGGAGCCCACACCAGCTAGAAACCCTAATCCCAGCACCCCGCCCCCGTGAGATGAATTTTACCTACAATCTCACAGTGTAACCAGAAACTTCTCCCTCCCACAGTTTGGGGGTTTTTTTTTAAGTGCTTTGTTTGCCATGTGTTTAGACTAACAAAAGATGGGTGTTTTCAGGAAACTGGTGGGATCAGCACACAGGGCAAAAATAAACAGTTCTCTTTGGGTGAATATTATATATTAATGCAGGTTCTCCAGGGAAAGGGGTAGGTGACAGTGGGAGGGATCTATGCAGGTACTGAGCCAGGGAGTACTTGGGAAATCCACTTCTCTCTTCTTACAAACCTAAAACAGCTTGTAAATAGAAAAGGGGAAAAAAACCTACCCCACAGCTCTAATAGGTACGTTTGTTTGTTTCTGGGTTTCTTCAAACAAGAAATGGAAAGTACGGTCACTCCTGCTGTTAACCCCATGTTTGGAAATCGGTCCCTTCAGTTTGTCAAAATTGCGGTTTGACCTTGAAACCAGTTCCACAAAATTTACCGTTTAGCAAACTCAATTATGGAATGTCTCTTTAAGAAAACCAAGTGCAGGGGTGCCTGGGGGGCTCAGTGGGTTAAAGCCTCTGCCTTCGGCTCAGGTCATGATCTCAGGGTCCTGGGATCAAGCCCCACATCAGGCTCTCTGCTCAGCAGGGAGCCTGCTTCCGCCTGCCTCTCTGCCTGCTTGTGATCTCTCTGAATCAAATAAATAAATAAAATCTTTTAAAAAAACAAACGGAAGTGTATAACCTTACCATAGCAAAAGCAGAAATAGTCCTCAACCGTTTTTCTGAGCGTCTCAATCTCCACGGCGTCCACACTCATGCGATTTGCCGGGGCCGTAGATTTCATCTTGTGCATCTCTGCAGCCTTTTCCTCTTCTTCAACACCTGCAAAATAAGTAATGATGTAAGGCGCTCATACCCATTATCTTAATATTTGCCTTTCCATAAGAATAATTTTCTTCTAATACTATAATATTTACCATTTGTTATAAAAAGACAAATGAGGGGGGCCTGAGGGGCTCAGTTGGGTAAGCGGCGGCTTTGGGCTCAGGTCATGACCTCAGGCAGGGTCCCGGGACTGAGCTCAGGGTCAGGCTCCGTGGCTTCAGCCTCGCCCTCTGCACCTCCCCAACCTCACCACACCCACCCGTGGCTCTCTAATAAATAAAATCTTAAAAAAGGGGGGGGGGGAGTAGGGGGCATTTAAAAATAAAAACCTACAATAAATGACTTGACTAAAAACCATAAACGGTCATCACCTCTGAAATAACTACAGCTTTAACAAAAATTCTATAAAGTAAAAATTAGCTACTTGCAGTTTTTGTTTTGTTTTTTTTTTTTTAAAAAGGTATCTTTACAGTAATTTGTCACCTACAAACTTAAATATGAGATTAGCAATGTCACAGAAAACATCCCAGGTTCAAAACGTCCAACACACAGCCACGAGACACCTGTGGCTGCTGAGCACGGATGTCCCAGTCCAAATGATGACGTGCGGTACACCTGCCGTACATACCGGATTTTGCAAACTTAGCACAAAAGAGCATGCAAAATATCCCACTGATCATTTTTATGTTGACCACATGCTGTTTTAAATATACCGGGTCAGGGGGGCCTGGGTGGCTCAGTGGGTTAAAGCCTCTGCCTTAGGCTCAGGTCATGATCCCAGGGTCCTGGGATCGAGCCCCACATCGGGCTCTCTGCCCAGCAGAGAACCTCATTCCCCTCTGTCTCTGTCTGCCTCTTTGCCTACATGTGATCTCTCTCTGTCAAATGAATAAATAAAATCTTTAAAAAGTAAAAAATAAAAAAAAATATTGGGTTAAACTATAACTACTGAAATAAATTTCACTTGTTTCTCTTATTGTCTTAACACATTTTTTTAAAAGATTTTATTTATTTATTTGACGGACAGAGATTACAAGTAGGCAAGAGAGGCAGGCAGGAAGAGAGAGGAGGAAGCAGGCTTTCCGAGGAGCAGAGAGCCCGATGTGGGGCTCGATCCCAGGACCCTGGGATTGTGACCTGAGCCAAAAGCAGAGGCTTTAACCCATTGAGCCACCCAGGTGCCCCAACACAAACATTTTAAATTATGAGTGATTATCATCTCATTGCTCCAAACCATGGGAAAGAAAATTCTCTCCAAGAAACTGTAAAACTGGGGCGCCTGGGTGGCTCAGTTGGTTAAGTGATTGCCTTTGGCTCGGGTCATGATCCAGGAGTCCTGGGATCAAGTCCCACACCGGGCTCCCTGCTCAGCGGGGAGTCCTCTTCTCCCGCAGATCTCTCTCTTCTCATTCTCTTTCTCTCTCCCTCTCAAATAAACAAAATCTTAAAAGAAAAAAAAATTGTAAAGCTGACTCATATACCTACTGATCAGGTTTCAGAAGACCACTATTGATCCTTATCTGCAAAATACTTTATATAAACAAATATTACGTACTTGAGAATTACATCCAAAGATTATTCTCTAGGGCATTAAATTACTGGTAACAAAAAGAAAATACAAATACTAATAGGCAGGGACTACAATTTGCAACTGAGGACAATTCCCCTAATGCTTAGTTCTAACCACTGGAGAACCACACAAGCAAGACAGTATAGGGACAGGAATACAAACACAGCTGCCAGTGGGATTATAGTATTCATGGGACAGATGGCAGCTGACACACACATAATCAAAACAACATTTTTACTATAAACTTAAATACACAAACATGATCAAAGCCTTAAAAATTCTCAAAACGATCAGAACTAATGAAAATATTTTAATAGATTATACTATCATAAAGCTTAAAAGATTATAGTGGGGCATGGAGGGGGGCTTGCAGTGTAGAGAATGTATGTTTTAAAAAGGGCAAAAAATACTATTAAGAATTTAAATTAATGAATTAAGAAAAATATTTTATTTACCCACGATCTGCTCAATTTATCATGAATTGGATCTAACTTGATAATGGAAATTTAAATTTGGCACTTAAAGACATACACACACACACACAAAAACATCCCTACAGGGGCGCCTGGGTGGCTCAGTGGGTTAAAGCTTCTGCCTTGGGCTCAGGTCATGATCTCAGGGTCCTGGGATCGAGCCCCGAATCGGGTTCCCTGCTCAGCAGGGAGCCTGCTTCCTCCTCTCTCCCTGCCTGCCTCTCTGTCTACTTGTGATCTCTGTCTGTCAAATAAATAAAATCCTTTTTTTTAAAGATTTATTTATTTATTTGACAGAGATCACAAGTAGGTAGAGAGGCAGGCAGAGAGGAAGCAGGCTCCCCGCTGAGCAGAGAGCCCAATGCGGGGCTCGATCCCAGGACCCTGGGATCATAACCTGAGCCAAAGGCAGAGGCTTTAACCCACTGAGCCACCCAGGCACCCCAAATAAATAAAATCTTTAAAAAAAAAAATGCCTACAAAAAAAAAAAAAATGCCTACAGACATCCCCACCATTTTGTTCTCCTTCCATGTTTAAGAAGGGGCTGTATCACTGAGACAGAATGAAACCAGCAGGCAGTATAAGCTTAAACACAGATAGCCAGTCCAACTGTGTACGACCATAGGCAGTAACAGCATACAGCAAATGTCTCTATTTCATCAGCTCCGTATCGAGTTAAATTTTCATCAGTTAGGGGCACCTGGGTGGCTCAGTGGGTTAAAGGCTCTGCCTTCGGCTCAGGTCATGGTCTCGGGGTCCTGGGATTGAGCCCCACATCTGGCTCTCTGCTCAGCGGGGAGCCTGCTTCTCCCTCTCCCACTCCCCCTGCTTGTTATTCCCTCTCTCGTCCCTGTCTCTGTCAAATAAATAAATAAAATCTTAAAAAAAAAAAAAAAAAAAAGAACCTTTAATCAATTCAACATTTCTCTACCTCCTCTCCCAGGTGTGCCACTAATCCAAAGAAACACCAAACAAGGAACACACAATAAACATTTACCATTTTTCTTAAACTCTTCAGCTTTTACCATTAGATATTACAATGTCAGGGTCATCTTGAGCAGTCTGAAATGTGCCTCTAGACATTTTAGAAAATCCTTTTAGTATAAATCCCATTCTGCTTCAGAAAATAAGACATTTGTTATCTGTAACTATTAGGTCCAGTATTTACAAAATACAAAAGACAAAGATACAATACTTACAGTATTTTACAAAATCTTTCTGAAAATCCTTTCTGGTGTTAACAAAAGCACGTCCTCTCTCAGTTCCAACGACAAACACATCTGTTTCATACACCGCAATGCAGGCCACTTCTGCCTTGGACTTGGCCAGTTCTTTACACTAAAATACAAAGAGCAAATGTGGTATTACATACAGATGTCTTAAAGTACTATGTATGATGGATGAATAAAAAATCTTATCACTTCAGGGGCGCCTGGGTGGCTCAGTGGGTTAAAGCTGCTGCCTTTGGCTCAGGTCATGATCCCAGGGTCCTGGGACTCGAGCCCCACATCGGGCTCTCTGCTCAGCGGGGAGCCTGCTTCCCCCTAGCTCTCTGCCTGCCTCTCTGCCTACTTGTGGTCTCTCTCTGTCCAAAAAAAAAAAAAAAAAAAAATTTCATTTCAATGGTCTTACAGTATCTGGAATCAGATGAAATTCCTAGTTTCTGGCCGTAGATTATCATAGAAAGAGTCACCATTTTCTAAAGGTACCGCTCTTTTACATAGTTTTCAATCCCAATTTTAAACAGGAAAAAACAGAATTTCTAAGAAAAAAGGGCAGAAATCCCTTCTAATCCGTTACAGGTCAAATCCCCATGAAACAGACTCAGACTTCTACCCAAGGCTTACTGGAGAGCACGCTCTACAGCAACACCCAGGAGACGTGAGGGGCGCAGGATTCAGCAGAGAGTTGATCGTTGGTGTGGCTGCGTCTGGGGAGCTCTGGAGCGGGGAGGGCCCTCCCAAAGAAAGGGGGGACCTTGGGCCAGGGAGCCTCGAACACTCACAGCAGCAGGAAGGATCAGGGCCATCAGGGCTAAAGGGAAGTCTGAAGCCAACTCACAACATCCACTACATCATCCCACCTCGAGTGTCTCTGTCTGAACGCACCATGGGAATCATGCTGGGGTGATTTTTTTTTTTTTTTAATAAGTATGGCTTGTACTAAGTATATTCTTATGAAATTAAAAGTTCTTAAAAATCTTAACTCTTATATAACATTCCATTTTCTTTCTTTTTTTTTTTTTTAACATTCCATTTTCTTTGGTACTAACGTTATTGGCAGTGTTGGTGATTCTAATGATCACTCCTTAAAATAACACCAAAATAATCTGGTGACAAAATATTTGTGTGCAGAGTGTCGGAGATAGGAAACGAGTCAAAAAACTTTTGACTCTGAAAGTAAGTACTTTCAAGGTTCTCAGAGCCCACTGTAAACTGCTTTCTAAGAAGAGTCTACAAGCTCACACTCCCATCAGACCTTCTAATGGAGCTAAATGAAAATATTCTTAACAAATGATACTGTGTAACTTTTCCAGGAACATTCTCAAACGGCATCTTAGTTTAATCAATAATCCACTCCGGGACACATGGCTGGCTCAGCTGGTAGAGCATGACAACTCTTGATCTTGGGGTTGCTGAGCTTGAGCCCACTTTGGGTGTAAAGATTACTTAAAATAATAAAATCCTTGGGCTCCTGGGTGGCTCAGTTGGTTAAGCGACTGCCTTCAGCTCAGGTCATGATCCTGGAGTCCAGGCATTGAGACCCACATTGGCTCCCAGCTCCACAGGGAGTCTGCTTCTCCCTCTGACCTTCTCTTCGTTCACGCTCTCTCTCACTGTCTCTCTCTCAAATAAATGTTTAATAATAATAATAATAAAATCCTTAAAAATAGTAATAATAATAATCCACTGACTGGTTGGTATTAAAAATAAAGAGTTTGTACCTTAGTACAATACCGTTTCTGTAAAGTAACATACCGTTTATTTTTCTACTATGTTAGTGATATGTTTCCCTATTGATAACATAAAAGCACCTCACTTACTTTAGGCATTGAAAAACTATTTATGGAATTAAATATATAATTGTGTATTTTTCCTTCCTTTTTTTTTAGGGGCGCCTGGGTGGCTCAGTGGGTTAGAGCCTCTGCCTTCGGCTCGGGTCATGATCTCAGGGTCCTGGGATCGAGCCCCGCATCGGGCTCTCTGCTCAGTAGGAAGCATGCTTCCTCCTCTCTCTCTCTCTGCCTGCCTCTCTGCCTACTTGTGATCTCTGTCTGCCAAATAAATAATTAAATAAAATCTTTAAAAAAAAAAAGATTTTATTTATATTTGACAGACAGAGATCACAAGCAGGCAGAGAGGCAGGCAGAGAGAAAGGGAAGCAGGCTCCCCGCTGAGCAGGGAGCCCGATGTGGGGCTCGATCCCAGGACCCTGAGATCATGACCCGAGCTGAAAGCAGAGGCTTAACCCACTGAGCCACCCAGGCGCCTCTATTTTTCCTTCTTTTTTCTAAGTTTGTGCTATTACTTTTTCTACGCATATAGAATTTTAACTTAACACATTATATAGGCTTGGAAGTTTGGGCGGTTTTCTTTTGCTTTTTGTTGTTGACTTTGTGGGGGGAGGCAAATACCCCATGTGCTCTGTATCATCTGTTGCAAACTACGGCTTTCCTCTAATCGGTTTTTATTTACAAAATAACCACCTTAAATAGAAATATTTGCATAATATTGCTCTAAAACGTTATCTTGAATGAATAAGTTTACGCCTACTGAGATGATTGGAAATCTTTTTAAATACAGTAAAGCCCTAATACAAAACTTCTGACCTACAGGTGGAGCCAACAATTGTGCCAGCAGGACTAATGCTGCACTATCATTCTGTAACATGACATTTATGAGATACACTGTGGCTGCTCACCTGGAAGGAAGTGTTATTTCCTCTCTGTTGTAGGCCAGGGTGTGAGGGTACATGCTTACGCATCACTATCCACACTTAGTTGGACACCCCTGTCACCAAAGGCAGCATTAATGAAACAGCAGAGCCAGACTCATGTACTGCCCAAAGATTCGATCAAAGAAATCTAGGGACCAAGGGAAAAGATGAAACTGACCTATACACTTATAATCATACTTCATAATTTACAACGAGGAACATGAGGAGAGATACTCTTTCTGCTGGTGAGGAAGACATAAAACCTAAGAATAAAGAAGTGACTTTGCCAAAGATAAGAAAATTAAAAAGACAGTCTAAGGAAGAGAATGGGTTCCATCTGACCAAGTTATTCTATGTATAGAATAGTATTAAGGAAAGCCATTTTAATAAACAGTAGGGGGCCGCCCAGGGGGCTTCGTCAGTTAAACATTCAGCTTAGATCATGATCCCAGTGTCCTGGGATCAAGCCCTGTGTCCAGCTCCCTGCTCAGTGGGGACTCTCCTTCTCCCTCTCCCTGTGTCCGAACCCCCTGCTCGGGCTCTCTCTCTGTCTGAAATTAATGAGTAAAATCTTAAAACAACAACAACAAAAACGAACAAAAAAACCAGAGTAGGGACTCCTGGGTGGCTCCGGTGGTTCGGCATCTGCCTTCGGCTCAGGTCATGATCCGAGGGTGGTAGGATCGAGTCCCACATCAGGCTCCCTCCTCCTCAGTAGCAGGCAGCTTCTCCCTCTGCCTGCCACTCCCATGTTTGTGCACATGGGCACACTCTCTTTCTCTGACAAATAAAATAAAAACCTTAAAAAAGAAAACAGTAGGATTTAACCTTTAAACTATTATTCAGAGGAGCCTGGATGGCTCAGTCGGTTAAATGTCTATCTTCGGCTCAGGTCATGATCCTGGGGTCCTGGGGACCTGGGGTCCTGAGATCTAGCCCCCTGTTCAGCAGGGAGTCTGCTTAAGAGTCTCTCTTTCTCCTTCTGACCCTCCCACTGCGTGCACTCTCTCTCAAATAAATAAATAAAATCTTAAAAAAAAAAAAAAAGGTGACAATATATAGCCACTAACACTCTTTAAGGAAAGAATTTTTCAAAATTCTCAAGCAGTACAAAGAAGGAGAAAATGCCTGAAGGGGGAAAGGTAACCAGCCTGCAAACTGTCACACGGACACCTGTGAGGTCCAATGGCATCTAACACGAGTCACGCTTAGGACGGGACATACACAGCCCTCTCCTAGCTAGGACATGTTTAATTTCAATGTGTCAGAAAATACCTAAGTCTGACACTTATAAGTCTATGAGCTGAAGTACCAGGTTTCCAGCTATTAATCTATAAAAACATGATTAAGCAAACTATTATTACTACCACCACAGTAATACAAAAATACAGCAAAAGGATACTTAACAGTTTACTATAATTATGTATACAATACAGGTTTCTTAAAAATGAAGAGCTAACACTACATATTTAGTAACAGGTAGCAGGGTAAGGACAACGGTGAGCGCAAGCACAATACGGAATGTAAACAGTAAGTGTGCTCTTAGGGCTCAGAATTCTGCCAGTGCTCTTCACAGACACAATTGAACACCAGCACACACCAGAATATACCAGCTCGTCCTGAGTGTCTTCAGCGTTCCACATAAATTCAAAGCTACTGCTTGAGAAACAAGAAATTGCCCAAGATATTGATCAGTAAACAAGTGAAATTAAATGTAAAAAATTAAACATTTAGGTAAGTTCAGATTGTCTGGAAACATGGTAATAAAATGATTTGAAAGGCTTAAATCCAGGGGCGCCTGGGTGGCTCAGTGGGTTAAAGCCTCTGCCTTCAGCTCAGGTCATGGTCCCAGGGTCCTGGGATTGAGCCCCGCAACGGGCTCTCGGCTCAGCAGGGAGCCTGCTTCCCTTCCTCTCTCTCTGCCTGCTTCTCTGCCTACTTGTGATCTCTGTCTGTCAAATAAATAAATAAAGTCTTTATTAAAAAAAAAAAAAAGAAAGAAAGGCTTAAATCCAGAACTACTATTCAAGCAAAAAACTCTTCTTATAAAACCAGAAAACATGTATGTTTCCAAAAAAACTCAATCTTACCCACAAGCCCAACCCCTATCAACTACAAACATTTTCTAACTATAAAGCCATCTCACCATGGACTCCAGAGCAGACATGAGGAATGTCACCACCATCCTGCTCTCTGAGGACTCCTCATCTTCAACGGGCAGGGTAGACATTGCTACTTGGGCCATGATCCCTAGGAAAGAAATAAGACAGTGAGTGGCAGAAATTTACAGTGTCCTTCTACACAGATGTTCAGAGTTGCGACAGTCCCCCACAGATGCCTAATTTACAGTTTTCTTGCATAAGAGGAAAAAAAGCTCAGAAGCTAAATATTCAATTTGTCAAAAACTCCCATCCTCTAAGATATAAAATCTATCCCCTAAATTTCCAACTAATTTCCATAAAATTAGGTCAGCATAATCCCCGAAATAAATTCAGATGTCATCCACGACCAGTTAAAAAGTCTCCCAAGTGAGGGACGACTGGGTGGCTCAGTTGGTTAAAGCATCAGACTTTGGCTCAAGTCAAAACCGCGGGGTCCTGGGATCTAGCCCCATGTGGGGCTCTCTGCTCAGCGGGGAGTCTGCTTCTCCCTCTCCCCCAGCTCCTGTGCTCTCAGGAAAAAAAAAAATCTCCCATGTGAGAGTTAAGAGGTGAAGCACTGCACCACCCAGTGATCACTTATTGAAGTCCATCACAGGACACAGATGCAAAGTTCCCTTCCTCCCAGGCACACCTGCAGTGGGTAAGGCAGACAGAGACTGGGGGAAGAGAATTTCTTTGTTCTTACCAAGAAGGACAAATAACATCTAAGAATGCTTTACAATACAGCATTATTATCCTCTTTAGAAAACATTTTCCGCTACCTGGTGTCAGAAAAGAGCCTCAACTAACCCTCCGACACCATAAAAATGCAACACGTAACACTACACAGTAAGTGCTGGCAAGGATGTGGAGAAACTGGAGCCCTTGTGCACCGCACTCAGGCATGTAAAACCGTGCATCCAGAGTGGAAATCAACTTGGCAGTTCCTAAAAAAATTAAACAGAATTACCATGACACAGAGATCCCACTTCTGGGTGTATACCCCAAACTGAAAGCAGGCACTCAGATTCGTCTAGACCATGTTCACAAAAGCATTATTCACAACAGCCAAGAGGTGGAAACAACACAGATGTCCACTGTCAGCTGAACGATACACAAAATGAGACACGTACATCCAATGGCATAGAATTCCTCTTAAAGAAGGAGAAAGTTCTGGGGCGCCTGGGTGGCTCAATGAGTTAAAGCCTCTACCTTTGGCTCAGGTCGTGATCCCAGGGTCCTGGGATCAAGCCCCACATCAGGCTCTCTGCTCAGCGGGGAGCCTGCTTCCTCCTCTCTCTCTGCCTGCCTCTCTGCCTACGTGTGATCTGTCAAAAAAAAATACATAAAATCCTAAAAAAAAAAAAAAAAAAGAAAAAAGTTCTGAAACATGCTATAATATAAACGAACCTCAAAAAGAGTATTCTAAGTGAAATGTGCCAGACACAACAAGACTAATATGACTCCACTTCCATGAGATACCTACGTAACAGGCAAATTCACAGAGCCAGAGAGTAGAATGGTGGCCGCCAGGGACGAGGAGTGGGTAGTGGAGATTTACTGTTAATGTGCACAGAATTTTATCTGGATGATGACGTTCTGGAACTAAATGATGCTGAGAGCTGCAGAACAATATGAATGCACTTAATGCCAGGGTGCTGTACATTTAAAAATGGTTAAAATGGTAATTTTGTTATGCATATCTTATAGAAATTTAAAATTGAAAAAAAGCAAAAATATACCACATAAAGACTCTAAGAAGCCAAAATCAAAAGTATTATTTTAAAGTTACTAATACCGGGGTGCCCGACTGGTTCAGCTGACTCTTGATATCAGCTCAGATCATGATCTAAGGGTAGTGAGATCAAGCCCCGTGGAGGGCTTCATTCCTACTTAAGATTCTCTCTCTCCTCTCCCTCTGTGCTTCCCCTACCACCTCTCACCCCAGTTCCTGGGCTCTCTCTCAACAACAAAACAAAACAAAACACTGCTAATACTAAAAAACACCTTTTTTTTCTAGGGGCACCTGCTGATTCAATCGTTAAGACATGCGATTCTGGATCTTGGGGTAGTGAGTTCAAGCCCCACGCTGGGCACTGACCTTACTTTCAAAAAAAAAAAAAAAAGTGACCTAGCTCCCACCATTTGTTACAGTGTGGGTTAACTACTGAACTGAATTTGGGCATCAACAAGTAACAAAGTGTGCATACTTAGGAAATAACACTTTACAATGAAACACAGTAACAAGGAGCACCTGGGTGGCTCAGTCATCAAGTGCCTACCTTCGGCTCGGGTCATGATCCCCAGGTCTTGGGATGGAGCCCTGCATCAGGCTCCCTGCTCAGCAGAAAGCCTGCTTCCCCCTCACCCACTTCCCCTGCCTGTATTCCCGCTCTCGCTCTGTCTCTCTGTCAAATAAATAAAATCTTTAAAAAAAAAAAAAAAAAGAGGGTGCCCCGGTGGCTCAGTGGGTTGGGCCGCTGCCTTCGGCTCGGGTCATGATCTCAGGGTCCTGGGATCGAGTCCCGCATCGGGCTTTCTGCTCAGCAGGGGGGCCTGCCTCCCTCTCTCTCTCTCTCTCTCTCTCTCTGCCTACTTGTGATCTCTGTCAAATGAATAAATAAAATCTTTAAAAAAAAAATTTTTTTTAAAGAAAACCAGTAACAAAAACAACTGATACTTATCCCTGAATCTGTGAACAAACAGAAGCAATTTTGTTTTCCAAAACAAGATCTCTATCCTGAATAGA
This sequence comes from Mellivora capensis, assembly GCA_004024625.1. Classification (NCBI taxonomy): domain Eukaryota; kingdom Metazoa; phylum Chordata; class Mammalia; order Carnivora; family Mustelidae; genus Mellivora; species Mellivora capensis. Next base: position 7,912 of record PISX010026303.1, on the reverse strand, counting down.
GACAGACTCAGGAAGAACAGTATTCAGCAAGAGAACGCTTAAAACATAGAAATTACTTTCCCTAACAGCCTAGGTCCCATTCTTTTCTCCTGGAAGAGTTTAAGTAAATTTATACTAAAATGTGGCTCAGTCAAAATGAACTACAAAAGCATATTATTTTGCCATAATCATAACATTCACTTAGAATATACGGTCATTATCTCTGAACATTCATAGGATTTCTTACTCATCTCACTTTTCTCTCAGTTCTCCAGAAAGGGGAAAAGGAGTCGTGAAAAGGGGACATGTTCTCATGTTACAAATTCAATTTCGTGTCAAAGGTAATAGCCATTCTTAGTGTCAGAACACAACACTGGGACAATTTTCTGCCTACTGCGATTTCTGCTTCTCACCTTAAATGGTCGGATTTCCACCACAAGGTCTTTCACACTCAATAAGTATTAAGAAATGGGGAGACAGGCACCACACTGACAGCCCTGCAGGGGTGCCGCAGGCGAGGAGAGGTCCTGTTTCATTACCAGAACTTTTCAGGAGGCACCGTAGCACTTATCAACTTATCCCACTTATCAACGGGAAGAACCTTGGAGGTGATGAGTCCAGCAGGGCTTGATGGGGAAGGGGGTGTATTTTGTGTGGGGCTTTCTGCTCTCAGGAAAGTGTGCATCTGCATTACAACAGAAACTCTCAGAACTGTTCTTTGCCCATCCCAAGAAGTCACTGGAACCCTCTCCCTGCACCCCTCACCCAGTAACCACTGCCCTCCTCTTCTCTTTCCCAGAAAGAAACTGCCATCACGCAGTGGCACCACACCACATCACACCAAGGCCACACACCAGGCCGGGCTGCTGACACAAGCTTATGGAGCATGAGGCATGACAGGCACTGGCAGACTAGGCTGTGGGTCCCCAGACCCTGAAGCACTAATCAACCACTTGCTTCCAAAGTCCCCCTTCACCTCTGACCTTTTATAAGCCCCCTTGTTTTAAATAGCAGTTAGACCAAAAAAAAAAAAAAAAAAAAAAAAAAAAAAAAAAAAAAAAAAAAAAAAAAAAAAAAAAAAAAAAAAAAAAAAAAAAAAAAGAAGAAAGAAAGGAAAGAAAAAGGAAAAAAAAAAAAAAGAAGAAAGATCTATTCATTACACCCATCATGGTTTATTATCTACTTCATATTCACAACAATCCTATAAGGGAGAAAAAAGAGCACAGAAGCGAAACAGAAGTATATTCGCAGAGCCTAGAAAAAAGAACTTCACAGGAGCCAGTGTTCTCATAAAACACTTGCGCAGAACTCCTGTATTTTTTCTGTTTATTTTAAACAGGGTGTGTGTGGGCGCCTGGGTGGCTCAGTGGGTTAAGCCGCTGCCTTCGGCTCAGGTCATGATCTCAGGGTCCTGGGATCGAGACCCGCATCGGGCTCTCTGCTCAGCAGGGAGCCTGCTTCCTCCTTTCTCTCTGCCTATCTCTCTGTCTACTTGTGATCTCTCTCTGCCAAATAAATAAATAAAATCTTTTAAAAATAAATAAATAAATAAAAAATAAACAGGGTGTGTGTGTGTGTGTGTGTGTGTGTGAGAGACTAGAAATGAACAACAAAAAAATCACCACTGAAAGCAACTAAAATGGAGCAGTTAGCTCTGCACTCAAGGAAGGCTATTAAGGCAGATTTCTATCTCTAAACATCATTAGGGATATTCTTTGGAACAAAAAGGAAAATGAACAAAATGATTATGTATCCATAAGACAGTAAATACACACACATACACACACAGAGAGAGAGAGAGAGAGACAAGAATGAAAGAAAAGAAAAGAAAAATTATTTTAAATGTGAGACCTATGACGAAGGCACATTCTTTCCGGTGTCTGGGAACACCACCTCCCTGGGATCACCATAATCCAAGTTCAGGGAGTCAGGCTGCTTAGGCCACCCAGATGTGAACCCAGACCACAAACAGGGATGGAGACTATCTTACTCATCCCTCATCCAATGTGGGGGCTCATCTTCCTGGGGCGGGGGATGTCTATTTGACCCCTAGTTTTGTGCAGGCTCGGGGCTTCCATTTCTGAGCCTCTCATCCCATAAGGCGGTGTAATTGGTAGGTACCTTCAGGACAAAAGTGATTTTCACTTCTATTATCTGAGTTCCCACTTTCTTTCTCCTATTAGCCTTTCTGGATTAGCCCTTCCAAGTTCCCATCTCATCAATTTTTTGTTACCAGCTTTATTTTGTCATTTTAGAACCTTCTTATTAGTTCCACCCACCCTGGGAACCACATCTTATCTTTATTCTGAAGACTAATTTATGAATTTGCCATAACTACCTTAGACTGTAAGGTTACAAATTCCTATTTCCAACCACCCCAAGAAAGGAATTTTTAACGTCTAAGTCAACTATTCAGCTGAAAGGATCCACAACTAGATCCGGAAACACAAGACGTCACTCAAGTTCTCTCTATCCCACAGAGTCTTCACTTCTGGAGCGAATGGGTTTCTCTCCTAAGACAGAGGTGACAGTCACATGCATCTTCAGGCTCCCGCACACCCATACTGTGACCCTAGAGGCAACAGACTACCATTATCTTCCCACGACGACGGGCACAAGAGTTCTGGGGGCTTGTGTCACGAGCCTGGTGTAACTGCAGGGGCTACGCGGAACAAAATTATCCGGGGTTCCCTGCACCTGGCATTCTAGCTAGGACCACATGGAACAGGAAGGCAGGCGGTTGCTGAGAAGGCAAAGCAGGGGACGCCTGGCTGGTCAGTCCGTACAGCGACTCTTGATCCCAGGGCTAGGAGTTCAAGCCCCATGTTGGGCGCGGAGCCTACTGAAAAGAAAGCAGAGGACACTGGTTCCAGGGGAGAAGGAAGAGGGAGCCTAAGCGTGCCTCATGCGCAAAAAATAGGAGCAACCTCAGTCTGCTGGACCTTCTTACCAGTTTTTTCAGTTTACTCAATTCGTCCATTCTGAATGTTTTCTGACCTCATCTTGTGTTTCCCTGATTGGATTTCAAGTCTCCCTTAGAACTTTCGGAGATGACCGTCAAGGACTATTACTGTTTCCTGCATCTCCCATCCTGGGCAGCTACTGGTTAATGGATGGGACACCTTTCTGATGGGTCTGAAACCAGACTCCGGCCAGTCTTGCCAATCTTCTTGTATTTCTTGTTGGAGATCCATTTCAAGGATTAGGTTTATCTGGGTCCTTACTGTTTTGATCTGTTCTACCTCAAAATAAGCCAACAACCAATTCCATATAAATTTTCATTTGACCATACTGCTTTTAATTTACTGATCCTTGGGGCACCTGAGTGGCTCAGTGGGTTAAGCCTCTGCCTTCAGCTCAGGTCATGATCTCAGAGTCCTGGGATCGAGCCAGTCCCCTCTCTCCTCAGCGGGGAGCCTGCTCCCCCCCACCCCCCGCCTCTCCCTGCCTCTCTGCCTACTTGTGATCTCTGTCAAATAAATAAATAAAATCGTTAAATAAAATAAAATATTACTAAATTTTCAGTACTTGTGTTTCAAATTTAAGCTTTGGATCAGATTGGTAAACGGGGAAGGTACTATATTACGTTGATCCTGTGTGGGTTTGTTTTTTTTTTTTAATTACATTTTTACCCTATTTCTTTATTTATATTTTGTTAATTTCAACAAGCATCTTTCCATTTCAATCTTACAACATGTGATCTTAGATCAAGGGGGGCAAAAAAAATCTAGTGCAACCTCCTTGCTCCATTATGTTATAAATGAGAAGCCCAACCTGGAAAGATTAGCTGTCTTACTGTGACCATACGGACAGTTAACTTTTATAACAAGCAGCTGGAATCCATATCTCCAAATTCCAAATTACATCTTCCATGCACAATAATAATCAAAGAAAAGAAGGTTAAATAGAGGAACCCAAGATAAATAATTACACAGTGATTAAAACTGTAGTACTAGGCAATCTTCATGAGGCACTAGAGTAACGGCCACCCACTGTAAACAAACTAAAGCCAAAGGACAGTATCCTTTTTGCACAGACTGCAGGGGACACTGAGGAATACATCATGTATCAGCATCAGTCACATTCTATGAAAAAAAAACAAAGGATTTGGTTCAAAGAGAAAAATATGAATTACAGGCCAAGTGTCTACGTGAACATGTAATTTGCGTCACAGAACCCTGCTGACGGGCACCATCAGGAGTCACCTCTCCTCTTCACAGCAAATAACAGCCCTCAGAGTTGAGTTTAAACAACAGTGTAACTTAGTAAAATTTTAGCAAAATCCAAGACCTAGGACCCCCTCCTCAACCAGGAGGAAATGGATTTAAATTGATAGAGGCAACAGGCCCATTATTCTACTCTATTCTCAAAAACTTTATTTTGGGGGCGCCTGGGTGGCTCAGTGGGTTAAGCCTTCGCCTTCGGCTCGGGTCATGATCTCAGGGTCCTGGGATTGAGCCCCACATCAGGCTGTCTGCTTGGCGGGGAGCCTGCTTCCCCCCACCCCACCTGCCTCTCTGCCTACTTGTGATCTCTGTCAAATAAATAAATAAAATCTTTTTTTTAAAATTTTTTAAAAACTTTATTTTCACAATTTTCTATAAACTGCTAAGGTTCTCTCTGTTATTGTTATAGTAAACAGTTAAGATCTACCCACACAGCTACTTAAATACGGTGAAATAGGGGCGCCTGGGTGGCTCAGTGGGTTAAAACCTCCCTGCCTTCGGCTCAGGTCCCGGGGTCCTGGGATGGAGCCCCGAATCGGGCTTTCTGCTCAGCAGGGAGCCTGCTTCCTCCTCTCTCTCTCTCTGCCTGCCTCTCTGCCTACTTATAATCTGTCTGTCAAATAACTAAATAAAATCTTAAAAAAAAAAAAATACGGTGGAATAAACTTCGAGACTGCAAAAATCATTAACTTTCCTGACTCATGTTTTGTACAAGAGCCATAACCCCGAAATCCCAGCCAGACACCTGGATGGATGAACACTGAGAAAGTACTCAACAGCACCTAAAATACTGACCACGAGAGTACTGCCCGTGGAAAACTACAGACAGCACTCAGGACAGGTAATGGTATTCAATTCTGTAATTATTCAACAGGTTTCAGAGGTAAAAACAAAGTAATACTTCTACCAAGACAATCTTTCATCCAAACTTCTTCAGCTTCTGACCTCTACCTCAAAAATGCAGCGGGAGGCATCTGGCTGGCTCACTAGGTAGAACATGTAACTCTTAATCTTATGGTCATGAGTTCGAGCCCCATGTTGCAGGTACAATCTACTTAAAATTTTTATTTATTTTTCTTAAAGACTTTATTTATTTATTTGACAGAGAGAGATGACAAGTAGGCAGAGAGGCAGGCAGAGAGAGAGGAGGAAGCAGGCTCCCTGCTGAGCAGAAAGCTCGATTTGGCTCGATCCCAGGACCCTGGATCATGACCTGAGCCGAAGGCAGGGAGGCTTTAACCCACTGAGCCACCCAGGCGCCCCTCTACTTAAAATTTTTTAAAAAGGGGAGCCTGGGTGGCTCAGTCCTTAAGCATCTGCCTTCCACTCAGGTGACGATCCCAGAACACCAGGATCCAGCCCTGCATGAGGCGCCCTGCTCAGCCAGAAGCCTGCTTCTCCCTTTCCCACTCCCCCTGCTTGTGCTCCTCTCTTGCTGTGTCTCTGTCAAATAAAATCTTTTAAAAATAAATTAATTAAATAAATAAAATACACTTAAAAATGCAGTGTGGTTTTCCTGTATTATAGATGGTCTTTATCTAGGCCACTATTTAAGATCTCGTCCTCGGGGGCGCCTGGGTGGCTCAGTGGGTTAAAGCCTCTGCTTTCGGCTCAGGTCGTGATCCCAGAGTCCTGGGATCGAGCCCCGCATCGGGCTCTCTGCTCCACGGAGAGCCTGCTTCCTCCTCTCTCTCTGCCTGCCTCTCTGCCTACTTGTAATCTCTGTCTGTGGAATAAATAAATAAAATCTTAAAAAAAAAAAAAAAAAAAGATCTCGTCCTCAGTGTTTTTGGAGTCAGTTCCAGTCGTTCTGCATTCTATGAGACCTAGTCTCAGGTTATTATTTACGTGAGGTAAAACTCAAATTTACCAACTCATTTTACTAAGGAATCCTAAAGTCAAGTTTTGACTAAATTAGTAATGAAAGGCATCATCATAGTCTAAGGTACATAAACTAACAGAAACATCTTCACTGAGAAGTAAAAATAATTTCAAGTATCACTTAATTCTAAGGAAAATGTAAAATGGCACCTCAGACTTTTAAATATAAATTGTATCTTATAGGGGCACCTGGGTGGCTCAGTTGGTTGGGCGGCTGCCTTTGGCTCAGGTCATGATCCTGGAGTCCTGGGATCAAGTCCCACATCGGGCTCTCTAATTGCCAGGGAGTCTGTTTCTCCCACTGACCTCTCTCGTCTCATACTCTCTCTCATTGTCTCTCTCTCTCAAATAAATAAGTAAAATATTTTAAAAAAAAAATTGTATCTTATAAAAGAAATTTCCTCGAAATGATTAGTACAAACAGAGAAGTTAAAATTCATCATCTAAGATGTCACACATTTTGTCAGGACAGGGTGCCTAAAATAACCGGAAAGGATCTAATGGTTCAATCAGCTGACTTTATCCTAAACAAGTTTCGGTTGCATTAAAATCAATGTGGGTCAAAAAGAAAAAAAAAATCAACGTGGGTCATCACAGAATACTATATTCCCACAATCCCCTCGGCTGCCGAAACCCTTCTACCTCTGAAACTGACGGCACGTGACACCTCCATGTTGTACCTGTAATCACTAAGTGGTGAAAACTAAAGAATCGGTTTCTCGTGAAACATTCATCCCTAAATTTCAGGGACATATACTACAGTCAGTTCGACCGCAAACACAGAGCTTGTGTCTTAAATCTCCTTCGGCACATGTTACCATTCGTTCTAATTATGTCTGCGTCGTGCTGCTACAGAAGACCTGTTTCAGGTAATTCACGGACCCTATTAATTTGGCTTCTGAAGGATACCAAAGACATTAACTTGATTTATTACCAAAGTGGGGCATTTGCCTGACACATTTTACAGAGCAGAACCTTTTTTTTTTTTTAACATAAGAAGCTTCTACCTCGGAAAAACAAGGTAAACTGCTTGGGATTACAGAATTATTAAGTAGAATATAACAGATATCTGACATCTTAATACTCCATGTTCTTTTAAACCGTACCATCTACTGTAAAATTTATTTTTTTTAAAAGACTGTATTTATTTGAGAAAGGGAGCACAAGTGGGGGAGCATAGGCAGAGAGAGAAGCAGGCCCTCCCCACCCCCAAGCAAGGAACCTGATGTGGGAATCAATCCCAGGACCCTGATCGTGACCTGAGCCACCCAGGCACCCAAATTTAATCAGATTGTTAATGTTTCCCAAATTCCACTATTCAATTCCACTATTTAAATTCCAGAAAAACATTTCATTTTCTGAGATTTAGACAAAAACTATAATGGGATTTTTAGGTCTATGTGCTAACCTTCATTCTAAAAAATAAAAATCACCAGCCTCAAGAGAAAAAAAAAATCATTTTTTTCTAAAAAAGAGAGTTTTGGGGATGGGAGGGATGAGGTGGCCGGGTGATGGACACTGGGGAGGGTATGTGCTATGGTGAGTGCTATGAATTGCTTAAGATTGATGATTCACAGACCTGGACCCCCAGAACAAGTAACACATTATATGTTAATAAAAGTAATTAATTGAGATACCACCTCACACCAGCTAGAATGGCCAAAATCCGCAAGACAGGAAACAACGTGTGTTGGAGAGGATGTGGAGAAAGGGGAACCCTCCTACACTGTTGGTGGGAATGCAAGTTGGTGCAGCCACTCTGGAGAACAGTGTGGAGGTTCCTCAAGAAGTTAAACATAGAGCTTCCCTATGACCCTGCAATTGCG
>PISX010026302.1:0-24719 GCA_004024625.1 Mellivora capensis | reverse complement strand
GTGGTCCATATACACTATGGAGTATTATGCCTCCATCAGAAAGGATGAATACCCGACTTTTGTAGCAACATGGACGGGACTGGAAGAGATTATGCTGAGTGAAATAAGTCAAGCAGAGAGAGTCAATTATCATATGGTTTCACTTATTTGCGGTGCATAACAAATAACACGGAGGACATGGGGAGATGGAGAGGAGAAGATAGTTGAGGGAAATTGGGGGGGAGATGAACCATGAGAGACTATGGACTCTGAAAAACAACCTGAGGGTTTTGAAGGGGCGGGGGGTGGGAGGTTGGGGGAGCCTGGTGGTGGGTATTATGGAGGGCACGCATTGCATGGAGCACTGGGTGTGCTGTAAAACTATGTATGAATTCTGTTACACTGAAAAGAAATTAAAAAAAAAATCCACTGATTGTATATCCAACTAAATTTATCTGGTTCTTCACTTTCTTAAACAATTTTACTGAGGTCTAATTTACATACCACAAATTCTCCCACTTGAAGAAAAACAAGTGAGTGTATAGAAAACTATATAACAATGCAACCATTTCTACAAATTTGGCTTTATCTATAAACCTAAAAAATAGAAGTAATAAGCCACTGAAGGAACCAGATGGTAGAAATCCTTGTTAAAGTATAGTCCTGGAGAGATGAGAAATAATTCTTATTTGGTAAATCAAGTATCTAAATAATCAGAAGTTTTACTTCAGTTAAATGTTTTCATTATAAAAATTTAGTGACCAAATCTCATTTAAAGATTAAAATTTAAAAATTGACATTCAAATGGTGGACTTCTGGTTTCCAGTTCTTCATGTAATGAACTTGGAGGCTGCCACTCCATTCTAACAAATGAAAATCTTGATAGTTTGAGAAATCATCAACTCTTTTGGAATCTGAGAGATTCCAGAGAAAAGAAGACACAAGTCAAACCAATGCCCCCAAGACTGAAGAAACAGGTGAATACAGTGGGTCCAAGCAGAGTGTGGAAAGTTCTATGGTAATGAGTGCTGGGTAGGAAAATCTGAACTGAATTGATGAACTACTGGAAGGCCCGTGTAGACAGGCAGCTGTGAGTCACAGCTCCAGAGAGATCCAATCACAGGAGGGGCCTGATATACCGTGAGATTTACCTCAGGGACCTTGACCAAATTCCCTCGATAAATATGGAGGAAGAACCCCTCAGGCTTCTGGCAGGAAAGGAAAAAGGAACTACTTGAAATAGAGAGCAGCTGGTTCTTCCTAGCAAGGCTTGCTTTCAGGGCAAAGTAACTAACCAGAGCCTAACTGAACTTGGGAAGGAAAATGCCCAACTCCAGCCCACCCTAGCCATCCTGTGCCAACTAGATGGGGAGAAAAAAACGGAGACACACTTATGATGTTCCCAGTCTAGGACATGTAGGCTCACTAAAAGCCTGAGACCTAATCACAGGATTAGAGAACGCTCCCCTTCCCTCACATCTCCTTATCATGTCACTAAAGTCCTATATGCAACAGTGCCTTTTACCCAGTACATCATGTCAATCTATCAAGAAAAAATTAAGACCTACCAAAAGACAAGAAACACTGTTTGAAGAGACTCTCAGAGCCAGATGTGACAGGGGTGTTGGTATTACCAGACTGCAAATTTTAAATAACTGTGATTACTATAGAGCATTCTCTAACAGATAAAGTAGCAAGTGTGCAAGATAACCACTGAAAGCAGGGAGATGGGAATCTTACAGAAGAACCAAAAAGAAACTCCAGAGATTAAAAAAAAAAAAAAAGTAACAGAAATGAAGAGTGCCTCTCAGTTTATAAGCGGACTAGGTATAGCTGATGAAAGGCTCTCTGGGCTAGAGACTGTATCAGAAGACCCCTCAAAAAGCAAAGAGAACAAAAACCCAGAACTGAATATTCAAGGACTACAGAACAACTACAAAAAGGTAGAACATCCAAGTCATGGGAACACTTTAAGGAGAAGAGAGAAAGAGAAATAGAAGAAACATGAAACAGTGACGAGACTATCTCCAAATGGATGTCAGGCACAAATCCACCAATCCAGGAAGCTTGGAACAGTAAGCAGGATAAATGTCAACAAAACAGAACACCCAAAAACCCTGCACATAACTTATAAAACAGCATGAACTCAAATAGACAAAAAGAAGAATACACAATTTTTTCTGTGTATTTAATCATATTCCCATTTTATGCAAATTAATTTTATATACAAATTTTAAAAATGTGAACATACCAAACATAGGATGATTTCATTGTGAAAGTACTTTTATCACATTATATATAATTCGAGGTGAACAAGTATCTTTACTGAGTAGTAACTTTTCTGGTTTCAGTAGGACTCCATGGATGTTGATAAATTAAATGGCATTCATGAACTTTTAATTGATTATACTTGAGAGGGTTTTGTGCACCTGGTGAAATTCTAGGCAACATTTACATGGTGTGAATCTTCAAGAATATAAATTGACAAGCAGCTGCCTCCAAATAGTGGTTATTAAACAAGCTGATCCACAGAATTCTAACACCTCCGCTCCTGCTTGTCATTTATTCTCTTTATAATAAGGTAGATAGAAATAAATTAACACTCCATTCTTCTAGATTTGAATTTATAGACTCTGTCCATGTGTATCATATATTATTTAGATAGTTCTATTTTAACATCCTGCATAAAACATGAACTGAATAAACACATAAGAAATTTAAATAGGATGTTATGAATAGCCTCTTCCTTAATTGCACATGGACATTTTTTGCTACGGGTGTTAATTCTTAAACATAATGAATGTATCTCTTTATTTGAAGATGATTCATAAATGGAATCAGAAGATATTTTTCTGCCATCTTGGCTAAACTGGACAGGGAAATAGCAGAGAGAGAGAAGTGTAGGTGATTATAGGGAGAACAAAACAAACTGCTTTGAAAGAGGTTGAGCAGCAGAGAAAAATCCCAAGATGCAAGACTAGGTGTAATGGGAAAAACAGACATCAGACAGTTGACCTTGATCATATAACATGGAGAAAGGGTGTCAAGGCAGAAGGAATGGGTACTCGAAGTAAGCAGCGTATGGCTTGGGCCCTTGTCTGAACACAATGTTGTAGTACGGAAGACTGTCAATTCGAATGGAATGTTGGAATAATTTGAAAGTCAAGATGGAGAACGAATTCCAAAGAAACAGTCTTTGCCGCCTGAATCTAACCAACCAAGTTTCTGTGACCAAAATGTTTATAGTTTCATCATTCATCATGCACTTTGTACACCTAGAATAGAGTTTCTTATATAGTGAATAACTGCATGAAAGATAAAAATAAATATCATACCTTCGAAATTTGAATTTATAGATTTCTGTCAATGTGTATCCTAGGTTGTTAAGATGCCCCTGTGTTCAAATATGAGGTGAATAAGCCTATAAGAAAAGCTTGTGTGGAGACTGTAGTTCTTAAGGTTTCATTTTTCTCTTGGCGAGTGTAGACAGAGCAACGTATGGAAGTTCTCATGTTTCCTAACAGAGATCATTTCTACTTGGTGGTTTATGGAGCTTTATGAGTTTATGGTCTTCAAGCATTTTCGTACTTAACTAGGTAGGTATATAAATGAGGAAAATGCAGGTATATTGCTTGATGATGATTACCGGATATTCTTATCCACCATGCGGTGAAAGGATAGGAAAGCAGTTCAAATTCAGAAATGATCTGTTATGATCCCATGAAAGGAACAGATGGCAGGTACTGTGTGAATTCATACTGATGCGTCTGAAGGGTGACAATGACTGCTCAGTTGCAGGTTTTGAAGTAAACAATAATCTAATTACCAAAAATGCCTGCCCATTACAGTAGGCGGAGAAAGAGCAATGGGACAGAGCGATGTCATTTTCAGTAACAGCTGCGGGCACTAATCAAACCAAACAGTGCTAATTAAGATTGGGAAGGAGTAGAGCAGTGACAAAAAACGGCAGGATTTCATAGGACGGCTCCACCGAAAAATGGACTCCATGTGATGAGCGGGGGGCTAAAGACCATATACTATAGGATGTGGAGATAAAGCCCTACCTCCAAGAAAAGGGATTACCTGTAGTTTCCAAGTAGAAGTTCTTTCAAAGAAAAAATATACTTATTTCAGAAGAAATTTCAAAGATGAAAACACAACTCAAACTAGTTAAAGCTAGAATTCTGTAAGCATTAAATGATGTCTGCAGAAGCCTTTTTACAAAAGTATTAAGAGGAGAGAGACTTCAGAAGAATCACACAAGGAAGTCTGAAGCCTTCAGTAAGCTTTGGTGCAACTCGCAGTTCTCAGAGTCTCTGACACTGTGCTCTCAGTGCATAGTACATAGTTTATAAATTGATGCTGGTCCTTTAACAAGATAAGGAATTTGCACCAGAATATAGAGCAACTGCAGTTGAAACAATATAGTGTTGACTTCAGATACATAGATAGATATGTGCATATATATATGTTTATATATACACACACATATATATACACACACATAAACATGTAAAATCTCAAGATTTATTGATGAAGAAATGAGTATGTTGATTTACATTTTAGAAGATTTATATCTTGCTGCAGACAAATTTTAAGCAGTTACTTCTAGAATTCATTTTACTTTGTAATTACAGTAATAAGTAACACTGACGTGTAATGCTCACACTAAAACATAGTCTTTATTTTTAAATAGGCCCATTAATACTTCAGATATTACAGCTTTTTTTCACTAGGAGAAATTTTTTCAGGGGCCCTGCTCTATGTTGTAAACAAACAAGATCAGTAGTTAGAGATGACATTGATTGCGTGTGTGTATGTGTTCTATGTAATCAGAGTGAAGAGACAAAACCACACCAGTATCCAGTATAGTATCAGAACAGGGAATTAGAGATTCTGAACTTTTATACAAAATAAAAATAAAAATAAAGAACATTTTAGACAATTGAAGAGAAAATTGCTATACTGCATGATTTTATTTTGTAAGAAATTCACCCGAAATTGTCATAATTACTTACGTTTCTGCTACTTTTAACCCAAAGTTAAGCATCATTGTAAAATAGTCAATTTCTCAGAGAAAGCCAAGGTGACACCATTTTCAGTACTGCTTCCAGGGTAAACTTGGTAGTTTTTTGGTTTATAGTTTTTCTATATGTAACACATCATCTTTTATATGTCATACATTGAGCTCCTACATAGGATACATTGAGCTTTACATGTAATGTGTGGTGTCTCCCAATCTTTTAATGATTTCTCCATGCACACTTTGCTTCATTTGGAAAATCTGAGTAAGTAAAGTAGTGACAGTGGACCAGGCAGATCACTCTAGATCCAGTAATGACATTCATTATATGAACTCAACTCCCCATCTATTCAGAAACACAGCATAACATTCTAAATCAGTCCTTATTCTTTTTCACAACCCCCTATCTTATACTAGAGCAGATAATTTGTTCATAACCAGATATATGCCTCCTATGGATTTATTGCAATAAATCCATATATTTAAGCCATAAAAATGAATTTTCTATGACAAGATTTTTTTGACAGAAATATGCATCATATTTAATTGATCCTTTTATGTTAGAGATTACCACATAAAACTTACACATACCAAATGAAGTATAAAACTATCATTTTAATTATACAACCATTAATTATCAGCACATCTATTAAAATACCTAGTCCTTAACAAAGGTATGTCTAGAATTAGATCACTAGGCTTTCTTTTAAAATTACTGAATCAGTATGCAAATATACAACTCTTTCTCATGGTCTCATCTAAACCACAAATAATAATGGTGCCCAAAACGTCATCACAAAAATAGGACCACATAGGATACCTTCCTTGATCTGGTCCCCTTGCCCAAGGCTAACTCTTTGGTCAAGCCCCAGGTAAATTACTATGGAGCCTTGCCTGAGATATCAGTTGTTGACAATTTACATGATCTTGTAACTTTTTAGAACTTTCTAAAATATTCTACTCTTTTTTTTCCCCATCAGTCTAAATCATAAGTATTTTAAAGCTAGGGATAATGTTCTGGGTCACATTGTCCCCAAGGACCTGTGGCCTATTTAGTGCATATTTGGTAACCGCTACTGAGCAAAGTCTTGAGCAACCAAGTGGCAAACTCGGGACCAAAAGACCTTTTGATTTCCATACTGACATTGAGCTACATTATGTGATCAGAGATACTGTACATGGTAGTATGTATCATGGTACCATACTATACGTGATACCATGATACATGGTAGACAATCAGTTATTTTTCGTCCACACGCAGTGATCTCTATGTAGCCACCATAAGTGTGTTGTAGAGAGAACCGGTTCTGTGTCCCCTCTTGCTGTTATGTGACATGCATTTGAAGAACACCAGTAGGAAAAGACAATAAACAGAAGTAATTATCTCTGCGTAATCATGGCAGAGAGCTTCTGTGTTAAGTAATGAACTCAGAGCATTTAAACAATTCCCAGAACATTCTCAGACCCATAGAGATTCTCTTAAAGCATCCTTCTGTAGAAAAATCTATTATCTTTTCTAAATACCACAGAACGTAGAAGAATATTTTGAGCTGTTTTTGATACGTTAGGTGCTATGTGAACAAGAAAACCAAAGCAATGTAATTTTATTTTATTTTTTACAAAAATGCACTAAAGCAAATATACTTATGTTAGATATTGGAAATCTAAATGGATGAACAAACCCCAAAATATTTACTGGTACCTGTTACAGTGTGGACAACCATTTACAAAATTCCAGTGTGCAAAAAGGTCCAAAGTTCCATGTCCTGTCATAGCCATGGCAGTAACTGAATTGTTACCTGGCATCTCTCAAGTCTGCTCTTATGTTTGGAAACTTGGAAAAGACCCTGTAAACCTTTGGTCTCTTTTTCATTAAAATCTTTGGTTTCTTTTTCATTAAAACAGTTTTGGGATTAGAAAACAGTAGTGCTCTCCAGCTGCAGTTACATAGCTCTAGTCTATGCACTATTTAAAGTGACGTAAATCCATCACTTTAATTACTTAATTTCTAAAACTAGGCTCCATGCCCAGTGTGGAGGCCCAATGCAGGGCTTGAACTCACGTCCCTGAGATCAAGACCTGAGCGGAGATCGAGTCAGACGCTTAACCAGCTGAGCTACTCAGGCACTCTCCCATCACTTTAGTGTGATCTTATAAAAATAATTTAAAATAATTTTAAAAAACCCTGATGCCTCTCCTCTATTCTGAAAAGACATCTGTGGGCATGCCTGCAGGAGGCATATAGTTCAGAAAATGGACTAGATCTCATGTCCAAATACTCTCCCCTTTGCTCTTGGCCCCTATACTTTCAGCTACATGCTGGCCAGATTCATATTACAAATTGACATTTTAATATAAAGCCATTATTTGTCCCTTTTTGGCATAAAACATGCTCTACTTCCTGTACCCCTTTATATATTTATTTATAAATATAAAATATTTATTAATTTACGTGCTTATATGCACACAATGTAGTTGTGAAATGGGTGAGTTAATTCCATTGCAGAGTCTCTCTCATTGTGCTCTCCCCACTCTCTCCTAAATCAATAGCAATAGAGTTCAGGGCATTTCTAGACGTAAATATTTTCTGAATCCAATTCCCAATTTATCTCACCTAGAATCCTGTGACTATCTTGTAAGTGGAATCCCTACTTAAAGTTCCCCTACCTCAATTGAGTCCTCATTATTGCTAAACTTTCCATTCCTAGGCCTGGTACAATCTAGACCACATATATTTTTCCACATTTCTGGGGTAAAATGAAAGCTAAAATGAAAAAAAAAAAAAGTACAAGTGTCTTAGTGTTTAAGTGACCTAAAATATAGGTTAATAAAGTAAGTTTGATATCTTCCCAAATTTGTCAGGTTAAAGTTTTTTTAAATCATTTGAATCAGAATTTATTGGAAGTAGCAAATATAAATAACTGTATACATACATGCATGTGTGTGTGTGTGTGTGTGTTTGGTGTCTTCATTAAACCGGCTAAATTAATTATAACAAGGAAGACTTGGCCATGCTAAAATTACTATGTTTTCTTTCTGTAATCTTTATCTGTACTCCTGGTTTCAAAGCCACAAGACTAGGTAACTTTTTACAATGAAGTCACATCAATTATATGAGGATAAATTGTTATTATTAAAGATAGAGCCATTTGGGAAAATGTTGATTTTAGGAGAATAATGTATATTTAAAATCAGAGGCTCATATGTGTATTTAATGGAAATTGCAATGTAAGGTTGGGTCTGGAAGTTGGTCAGGTACACATATAATCTGGAAACTATGAAGAGCTAGGGAAAAGTGTTTATCATAGGAAGATGATAAAATATGGAAATGATGGAAATATTACAGTATTCCTCCATTCCTTTATACATGTGTATATATAACATATATTTATATATAATATATATTTATATATATTTATAAATTTTATATTTATATTATTTTATTTATGTTAGTAAATAAATGATTTATTAATAAATAGATTTATTTATTTTAGAGAGATTTATTTTAGAGAGAGAATACAAGCAGGGTGAAGGGCAGAGAGAGAATCCTCACATAGACTCCCTGCTGAGTGCAGAGCCCAGCATGAGGCTCTGTCCCAGGACCTTGAGATCATGACCTGAGCCAAAATCAAGAATTGCTGCTTAACCGACTGTGCTACTCAGGTGCCCTATATATACATAGTTTTGTTCCTAAAAGAATACAAGGTGAATTCATAAAGATCATATCTAGATATAAAAATCAGATTATCTTACATTCAGCATGTTTTGTTTGCCAAAAACGTTGTATTAAATGTTAATATTGTTTGAGCTTTGATTATAATTTGAGCAATGTGATTTCACGTGAATTTAAATACTGCAACACATGTTGCAACACAGCAATAAACTTTAAAGGATCAAATATGAGAAAAAATAAGGAAATACTTTTTAAAAACCTGTTAATATCACAATTATTAACGTGTACTTATTTTTTTAAAAGATTTTATTTATTTATTTGACAGAGATCACAAGTAGGCAGAGAGGCAGGCAGAGAGAGAGAGAGAAGAGGAAGCAGGCTCCCCGCTGAGCAGAGAGCCCGATGCAGAGCCTGATCCCAGGACCCTGGGATCATGACCTGAGCCAAAGGCAGAGGCTTTATCCCACTGAGCCACCCAGGCGCCCCAAGTGTACTTATATTTAAAAGAAATACAAACAAACAAACAAACCAACCTGGGTGCCTGGGTGGCTCAGTTGGTTAAGTGATTGCCTTTGGCTCAGGTCATGATCCCGAAGTCCTGTGATAAGAGTCCTACATTGGGCTCCCAGCTCCATGGTAAGTCTGCTTCTCCCTCTGACCTCCCCTCTCATGCTCTCTCTCACTCTCTCTCTCTCTCAAATAAATAAATAAAATCTTAAAAAAAAAAAAAGAAATACAAACCCAAGGACAGTAACCTGTAAGTCACTGATTACATATTCTGCTATGTGTTACATTTCACGAACTCCTGGTGTTACAGGCTTCTGCTCCTTATTTGATTTATTTTGATCCTAGTTACAGAAAATGTAAGACATTTAAAAACAAAGGATAAAATCAAATTTCTTAATATTCATTTGTTGATTCAGCTGATGTCTAAGGGTAGGGTGATTCTTACAATATGATAATGATTTTGTTTAATTAAATCTGTGTGGAGGAAAATTCTCTGTAGCCAAGCAGTTTGTTCAGACTTGGGCATGGAGGGGCGGGGGTGTGTAGAAACAGCAGGGCTCTGTTTGGCTTTGCACACATCTGTGTGTCACCCCAAACACTCAACTTCAGGCCCACGGTGGTCAGCGCAGATTTCTATCACTTTTTCCTGAAATTTAAGTTTATGTATCTTCTTCCTTCACTGGTATATAAGTTGCAACAGTGTCTACATTTGTCACAATTTGTTCACAATTCATTCCCTAGTGTCTAGAAAAATGCTTGGCTTACCGTTGTCTTGAAATTGTAGAAGGATGAATGAACGGGATGTTTTATGATTTATTGATAATCCAGCTGTAAGTGTCCAGTGACTTCTTTTAGTAAACTCTGTCTGACGCTTCTATCCAAACCACAATCTCAGGTTGATTATAAAATCTTGACTGAGGCCTCAAAACACAACTTTAGTTTACTTATTCAATTGTTAATTTGCATCTCTTGGCAAAATATTACTGCAGACATCGTATATTTTTAAATATATGTGCATTATGATAAGAGTTGCTATCGGGTTAGACGTCTACTGCTTATTTCTTTAGTGGCATCAGTTCATCCATTTTAATCTTTCAGGTGGAATGAATGACTATTAAAATTGACATTTCACAGTGTCAGCTTTGCCAATTTGCCTTTGTTTTTATCATCACTTACTTCACTTGAGAGACTAGGTAATAGAGATTCGAGAAATTATGAAAAGATATAGAAAAAGCACTGACAACATTTTGACTTAAATATTAGGAGATAAAAATAAGGACTAGAGAAAAGTTGTACAACTTTTCCTGCATATATGAAAAAATTGGATTTCCTGCTCATTTCCAGCTCCATATATTTTAAACAACATGTTTCGTAGCCAAATTTTGATTCTAAGCCAAGCAAATGCAGTAGCGGAAAGGTCATTCTGCCGAAATAATAGTATTTTAACTTCCTCCTCTCCGGGTGAGTTAATGCCATGTTGCAGATGCCTTCCCCATTTAGATAAGAGAAGATAAAGGAAATTGTATTGCAATTTTAATATTTCCTTTGTCACTGTGAATAAAATCCATTAATGCTAAGGCCTTTACAAAGCCGTCCTATGTGAACAGAAAATACAATCAGGTTATTAACCAAATGTAATTGCTTGGCGATAACAGACTCTTTGAGTCTCTATTTGAAGCATATTTAACTTCAAAAAGGCTATCAATTAGGACACTATATTTAAAGCAAGCAGAAAAATTATGTGTGGACACTTTTAACAAAAGGGTGACACTTTCATAAAATAGTGCATATCATTTTAGAATACCAGACTCATTCTTTACTATTGTTTAAAAATGAAAGAACTTAATACATTTTTTTGGTCCCCTGATGCCGAAAGACACAAGGTAAGTGGACATGCCCAAGCCTCACATGGTGTCTGGAATACACATCCAGGTCATGTTACCCCGAATCCTGGTGAGTCTGACCACACAGTTCAGATGAGGACTACAAAATGCAGCATGCACCTGTCTGGGCATGTTCCTAAGTAGCCCTAGCCATGAAACAGGTTAACTAGAACATCAGAAGGTGAAAATATGGTTCATTGTCTTTATAACTTTGATACCTAATTTTGAAGTCCTAAGTCCAGAGCATTTTGTGTTCAATGGGGTCATTTGTATTTGCTGACTTTGATAGAAACCTGAGCCCAAACCCTAGCTCTACAGAAAGACAATAAGACAAGATAATTGTTTTGAGGGAGTGTTCCAGAGTGCCTCTGGAACAGGCACTCTTCAAGACACATAATAAATATCATACCCTGAATTTGGACAATCATAAGTGTTTGTTTAGGGAAGAAGTTCTCATGAGCTCTATTCAGCATGGTTCTTACTCTGTGCGTTTTATCCCCCCATGAAGAGGAAATTAATCTAATAAGTCCAATGGGCAACCCCCTATTCAGTAAGACACACTCCCAGAGATCAGTTTGAGATTGTGACTTCTCTTCTGCCTGTGCCCACCTCCTCCAATCACTGTTGCTTTCTTATGGGCCAGGCCATCATGCTTCTCATTAGATGAGCTGTCATGAACAAGATGATGTGGTCCTTGTCCTCATGTGTCTTGGCATTTCTCTGTCTTTTCCCCCCTTTCAATTAGATTAGTAAATTGACTCCTGAACTGTTTCTTTGGGATGAGCACATAAGTAATTGTTCTCTCCATGCCCACCCCCCTCCAAAAAAGGGAAGAAGTTCCTTGCTTCATCACCTACACTTTTACTATCCATGAGCTAGATCATAAGAACCAAATTCAGGAATCCTTATCTTTGGCAGGGTTAACAAAAGTGCAATAATTTCTTTATTATTATTATTATTATTTTATTTTTTCAGTGTTCCAAGATTCATTTTTTATGCACCACACTCAGAGCTCCACGTAATACGTGCCCTCTGTAATACCCACCACCAGGCTCACCCATCTCCCCACCCTTCTCCCCTCCCAAACCCTGTTTCTCAGAATCTACAGTCTCTCATGCTTTGTCTTTCCCTCTGATTTATTCCAATTCACTTTTCCTTTCCTTCTCCTGATGTCCTCTATGTATTCCTTATGCTCCACAAATAAGTGAAATCATATGATAATTGACTCTGCTTGACTTATTTCACTCAGCATAATCTCCAATTTTGTCCATGTTGATAGAAAAGTTGGGTATTCATCCTTTCTGATGGCTGACTAATATTCCATTGTATATCTGCACCATATCTTCTTTAGCCATTTATCCTTTGAAGGGCATCTTGGCTCTTGCCACAGTTTGGCAATTGTGGCCATTGCTGCTATAAACATTGGGGTACAGATGGCCCTTCTTTTCACTACATCTGTATCTTTGAGGTAAATACCCAGTAGTGCAATTGCAGGGTCATAGGGTAGCTCCATTTTTAATTTCTTGAGGAATCTCCACACTGTTTTCCAAAGTGGCTGCACCAACTTGCATTTCCACCAATAGTGTAAGAGGGTTCCCTTTTCTCCACATCCTCTCCAACACTTGTGATTTGCCATCCTGTTAATCTTTGCCATTCTAAGTGGTGTAAGGTGGTATCTCAGTGTGGTTTTGATTTGAATTTCCCTGATGGCTAATGATGATGAACATTTTTTCATGTGCTTGTTAGCCATTTGTATGTCTTCTTTGGAGAAGTGTCTGTTCATGTCTTCTGCCCATTTTTTGATATGATATCTGTTTCGTGTGTGTTGAGTTTGAGGAGTTCTTTACAGATCTTGGATATCAGCCATTTGTCTTTAGTGTCATTTGCAAATATCTTCTCCCATTCCGTGGGTTGCCTCTTTGTTTTGTTGACTGTTTCCTTTGCTGTGCAGAAGCTTTTGATCTTGATGAAGTCCCAAAATTTCATTTTCACTTTTGTTTCCTTTGCCTTTGGAAAGAAGTTCCTTGTCTTAAAAGAAGTTGTTGTGTCCCATGTCAAAGAAGTTACTGTCTGTGTTCTCCTCTAGGATTTTGATGGATTCCTGTCTCACACCGAGGTCCTCCATCCATTTCGACTTTATCTTTGTGTATGGTATCTCAGAATGGTCGAGTTTCATTCTTCTGTACACAGCTGTCCAAATTTTTCCAGCACCATTTATTGAAGAAACTGTCTTTTTTCCACTGGATATTTTTTCCTGCTTTGTCAAAGATTATTTGACCATAGAGTTGAGGGTCCATGTCTGGACTCTGTTCCATTGGTCTATGCGTCTGTTTTTGTGCCAGTACCATGCTGTCTTGTTGATCCTAGCTTTGTAATATAGTTTGAAATCAGGCAACATGATGCCCCCAGCTTGGTTTTTCTTTTTCAACATTTCCTTAGCAATTCAGGGTCTCTTCTGGTTCCATACAAATTTTAGGATTGTTTGTTCCAGCACTTAGAAAAATGCTGGTGGAATTTTGATCAGGATGGCATTGAAAGTATAGATTGCTCTAGGCAGTATAGACATTTTAACAATTCTTATTCTTCTGATTCTGATCCATGAGCATGGAATGTTCTTCCATCTTTTTGTGTCTTTTTCACTTTCTTTCATGAGTATAGCTCCTTGAGGACAGATCCTTTACCTCTGGTTAGGTTTATTCCCAGGTATCTTATGGGTTCTTGGTGCTATAGTAAATGGAATTGATTCTTTAATTTCCCTTTCTGTATTTTCATTGTTAGTTTATAAGAAAGCAATGGATTTCTGTGCATTGATTTTGTATCCTGCCACATTACTGAATTGCTATATGAGTTCTAATAGTTTGGGGCTGGAGTCTTTTGGGTTTTCCATATAAAGTATCATGTCATCTGTGAAGAGAGAGTTTGACATCTTCTTTGCCAATTTTAATACCTTTTATTTCTTTTTGTTGTCTGATGGCTGTTGCTAGGACTTCTAGTACTATGTTGAACAACAGTGGCAAGAGTGGGCATCCTTGTCATGTTCCCGATCTCAAAGGGAAGGCTGTCAGCTTTTCCCCATTGAGAAAGATATTTGCTGTGGGTTTTTCATAGATAGAGGGAACATTCCTCAGCTTCATAAAATCTATCCCTATACTTTGAAGTACTCTAATCAGGAATGGATGCTGTATTTTGTCAAATGCTTTTTCTGCATCAATTGAGAGGACCATGTGATTCTTCTCTCTTCTCTTATTGATTTGTTCTATCACATCGATTGATTTGTGAATGTTCAACCACCCTTGCATCCCAGGGGTAAATCCCACCTGGTCGTGGTGGATAATCTTTTAATGTACTGTTGGATCCTATTAGCTAATATCTTGTTGAGAATCTTGGCATCCATATTCATCAGGGATATTGGCCTTAAATTCTCCTTTTTGATGAGGTCTTTGACTGGTTTGGGGATCAAGGTAATCCTGGCTCCATAGATAGTCTGAAAGTTTTCTTTCTGTTTCTATTTTTTGAAAGAGCTTCTGAAGAATTGGTATTATTTCTTCTTCGAATGTTTGGTAGAATTCCCCAGGAATCTGTCAGGTCGTGAACTCATGTTTTTTGGGAAGTTTTTGATTACTGCTTCAATCTCGTTATTAGATATTGGTCTATTCAGGCTTTCAATTTCTTTCAATTTCAGTCTTGGAAATTCATAGGTTTCCAGGAATGCATCCATTTCTTCTAGGTTACTTAACTTATTGGCGTATAACTGTTGATAATAACTTATTATGGTTGTTTCTATTTCCTTGGTGTTAGTTGTGATCTCTCCCCTTTCATTGATAATTTTATTAATGTGAGTCCTCTCTCTTTTCTTTTGGATTAGTTTGGCCAGTGGTTTATTGATCCTATTAATTCTTTCAAAGAACCAGCTACTAGTTTCGTTATGTGTTGTACTGTATCTCTGGTTTCTAACTCCTTGATCTCTGCTCTAATCTTAATTATTTCCCTTCTTGTTCATGGGGTTGGCTTCATTTGGTGTTGATTTTCTAGTACTTTAAGGTATAAAGAGAGTTGTTGTATTGGGGATTTTTAAAATTTTTTTGAGTGAGGCTTGGATGTATTTCCCTCTTAGAAACACCTTTGCCAAATCCCTTAGGTTTTGGAGCTATGTGTCTTCATTCTCATTGTTTTCCATGAATTGTTTGAGTTCTTCTTTGGTTTCCTGGTTCTTGAACAGGATGGTCTTTAGCTTCCAAGTGTTTGAATTCCTTCCAAACTTTTCCTTGTGGTTGAGCTCCAGTTTCAAAGCATTGTGGTCTGAGCATATGCAGGGAATAATCTCAATCTCTTGGTATTGGTTGAGCCCTGATTTTTGACCCAGTATGTGGTCCGTTCTGGAGAAAGTTCAATGTGCGCTTGAGAAGACTGAGTATTCTTTTGTTTTAGGGTGGGATGGTCTGTATATATCTATGAGGTCCATCTGGTTCAATGTGTCATTCAAAGCAGTTTTTCTTTGATGATTTTCTGCCTAAATGATCTGTCTATTGCTGAGATTGGTGTGTTAAGATCCCCTACAATTAATGTATTCATATCAATATGACTATTTTGATTAACAGTGGGATTATGTAGTTGGCTGGTCCCATGTTGGGGGCATAAATATTTACAATTGCTAGATCTTCTTGGTGGCTAGACCCTTTAAGAATGATGCAGTGTTCTTCTGTATCTCTGACTACAGTCTAAGGTTAAAATCTAATTTATTGAGAATCGCTACCCCAGCTTTCTTTGGAGGCCCATTGTCATGAAAGATGGTTCTCCATCCCTCACTTTCAGTCTGGGTGTATCTTTAGCTGCAGAACTTGTCTCTTGTAGAAAGCATATGGATGGGTCTGGTCATTTTATCCAGTCTGCAACCCTGTGTCATTTTATGGGAGCGTTTAGGCCTTTCACATTGAGAGTGATTATTGAAAGATAAGTTTTTACTAACATCATGTTGCCTGTGAAGTCCTTGTTTCTATAGATGCAGGAATTTCTTAATAAATACTTTATACATGAAATTTGCATATATTTTTCTCAAACCATAAAAATTAGACAACTGCTTCTAAGCATTAGTTTGGGATACATTTTAAAATATGTTATGCTTTCCTTTTGGAATCAGATTCAGATTAATATAATAGTTTCATTTTCTATGAGAGATAATGGGGGCTGCATTTTACAACTGAACAATATAGATTTGAATAAATAAGAATGGAGCTTCTGGTAATGTCTGGAGGTGAACCCATAAATCTAGTCCTGAAAATCTTCAGGTCTGAAAGGAGCTAGTTTGCAGCTCCCAGAACATGCTAATATTCTAGGACTATTGTGGATCAGGACTCTAAACCATTTCGGCCTGCTTATTTTCGGTGGAGGCACTTTACTTCTCTTCCCACAGGTCTCTGGTGGGATGCCCAACCAAAACTTAGAAGCAGAATAACCTATGACCTCTTCCATCTGCCTTCAATTTCCTATCCATCCAACTGCATGCCCTGCCATTTCCCCAACATCACATTGAAACTATCTTTTATTCTTTTTGTTGTGCCCTTTATATGCTCTTCTCATGTCTTTGCTGATGGCCCCATCGTTTTATTCATTCAAAACTTTTCGAGGCTTATAAGCACAGCCCACACTCACCTCCTCCCTCCATCCTTTCTGAAACCATCCATTCAACATGGATTATCCTGTCTCTGAATTGCTACAGACTCATTCCATATATTTGATACACAGTAACTTCTGTGATGTATCTTCTTGTTCTGTCTCAACTCAAAGTTCCTGCCTTGTGAAACATACACATCTATGTCTGCTCTCTTCTATCAGGCTCCTTGAAGGCCCCAAAGCAGTGTCTTAAATACAGCCTGATGATCTTGGTAATAATTTTGAATTAGTAATTCCAGATAAAATTTTCCAGGTCTTTTTGATAAGTGACCCTCATTATTTATGTCACATCTGTAGAGTTGGGCACAATCTCTCATCATTGACACAGGGACATGTCTGTTAATTATATGCTAAGATAATACAAGTCTTTAAATACTAACAGTAAGAGCTAACATTTATTTAAAAGGGACAAGAAGCCAAACTGTAACCTATTTTTAGGGTAAGAAATCTGAAGCTTAATAAGGTTTACATCATTTTTCTAAGTTATGCTTCAAGGATGAGTCAGTACTTACACCCAGGTCAGAATTTTCTCCAGAATGTTTGCTTCTCCTTAAAAATAAGTATGTTAATTAGTAGAACACAGGGTACCAAATTACTGCTAATACTTCAGTCCACTAAACTGGTTTAAAATCTCAGTTGCTTTTTACAATATTTGCTACTAGCAGCAACATGAACAATTACTATTAGCCCAATTTTGTAGATGAGGAAACTGCATGATCACATAGTCAAAGGACAGGCACACTCTGGCTTCTCAGCTTGAGGTCTTTTCATGATTTGAGGTCGTCTTGCCCACTAATGTGATTCACTTCCTGTATCTCTGGTGTCTCTTCTCTACTTGGTTGGTGATTGCTTCCTCATCCCCATTGGACTAAGCAGACATCACTTTCATTATGTAGTTTTTCCAGACATTGTCTCTACAAAAAATGTGTTTTCCTTATTTTTGTATTGTTGGCATATAGTAATTCTATGATAAGCTCTTTGGGTTAAAAATGATTCTATAATTTCAGTGTTGTATATTTTAGGTTCACACTTCTTTTTTCTCATTTTTTTTTATTTTGTGGTGAAATCTTTCTTAGTCACAGCTTTCAAAATCAGATTAAGGCTGTTATTTCCCTTTAAGCATTACTAACATTTTATTCAGGGATATTTTCCTTCAGTGAGAAACAGTAGAAATTGGCATCATACCAAGTAGGCTGATTCAGCAAGAATGCACCTGGCAAACAACTGATTTTGTTTTATACTTTTAGGTTTTCTGTTATGAGAAGCTATAATGGGTCACAGTAACTGGGGACAGAATGCTCATGCAAATTAGGGTTTAATTCTTTATTGTCTTTGATCACCTTTTTTGATTCTTTTGTACACACAGAAGCCTTACATACATATTTCTTGGCTCTGTATGTCATGTAAGTAAGGCTTCTATTTTAATTATTTCCTTGTAGAAGTTTCTCCATTTATAGAAATAAAAATTGAACCTGCACCTATGAGTCAATGGTTTGCACAGATCCTTACAGGTAGCTGATTTTAAAAATAGAAACACTGCTTCATAAAAATAGTAATAAATTCAGTAAGAGACAATGAACGCTTTAAAATACATTTATATAGGCACTTTCTAAAAGTCAAAACCTTAGAAACCATTATCCATCATAACTACAGAAAATGTTTAAAATATTTTCCGAGCTCTTGGCTGAGCTATAAAAGCAGTCCATGTCCTCCAAATAATAATAGTAAACTAAAATTTATATGGTACATTCACTGTCCTAGCAATTACGCTAAATTATGTATCTTTGTATGCATTGCACTATCAAAATAATTGGATGTAGTAGAGCTGATATCCATGTTCTAGATATGGGAGCATCAGCTAAGTCCCACATCTTGTAAGTAATAAACCAGGTGTGGGACTTCCAAATCAATTTTACTGTGTCCTCAGTTTGATAGAAAATGTGGTACAGTAATGAGACAATTAGAAAACTCTTTAGTTTAAATTTTTGCCTAGGTTTTGTGAGCATAAAGACTGTGACTCTATGAGATTCATGTTTGGGAAATAAAACCTTTATTATGGTCACATGTGATAGAAATAAAACACCACCTCTCAAATCCCCATTATTTCTTTGCTGGGGAAAGAATCAATACGATTAAGCCTTGTTTAAGGATATCGCTAAGAGGGGCACCTGGGTGGGTCAGTCATTTGGTGTGTGCCTTTGGCTCAGGTCATGATCCCAGGGTCCTGGGATGGAGCCCTGAGCCCTGCATGGGTCTCCCTGCTCAGTGGGAAGCCCGCTTTTCCGTCTCCCACTCCCCCTGCTTGTTTCCTTCTCTCACTGTGTCTCTCTCTCTGTCAAATAATTAGATTTAAAAAAAAAAAAGGTTATCACTAAGAGCATGTCACAGAACAGGATGCTTGATGAAATCCTGGTCTCAATTACACAAAAAACTGTTAATAGTTTTCAACATTTCTAAACAGAGGTGAAGGTGAAATAGTGGCCTAAAAGTTTAAAACTTTCAAAGTTACAGTATTTTCTTTTTAATGTGTATCTGGGTCTTTATTCCTCATGTTGGTATCAAAAATAACAGATCACTGCCATGGGGAAGAGAAGATTTGTATCTGGCCAATGGAACAGACTATTGATATATATTTTACTACCATACTCCTGAGGAAAAAACCTCATCTGGTCAAATTTTGAATAAACAATCTAGTCTGTGGTTTATGTTCCTAAAAAAAAATTCCAGATTATACTGTAAATAATAAATTATTAATAATTTTTTATCAGGAATAATCCTAAACTTCTCTAGACAAAATACAATGATTCCCCAAATTCCTTCTGTAAGAAAACATACTGAATGTAAACTGAATGATTTAATATTTTTTGCTAGGTTCTTTTAAAAACCCTTTTCAAAAGTACCTTCCTTTGTCAAAGCCCTAAGCTTTTAAACCAATCATATATAAAATTAAGAAATGTGAAATTTCAAAAATAGAATGATATGTGATATAAATTAATCTAAAACAGCAAGGACCAACAAGGTAAAGGATACAGTAAAATGCATTTGTTAAAATTATTAATCATAAACATGAAGTATATACTGTTTATATTGTAAGAGTTAAAATTTCAAGCCAGAAAAGCAGAATGCAATGTTAGTTTCAAGAGAATATATGAATTCTGTATGTTTAAATATAAATGAAATTTTATAGGTTTCAAAGGAAAATAAAATCATAGTTAAGGACACAAGTCTAATTCTCATTGAGAGATCAGATCTATGGCAAGATATTTACCATAATTACAAAATATTCTGAATCAAAAGTTGATTTTTTAATTCAATAATTACTATATCACAAGGCACCTCTCATGAAAATAAAAGTGGGCATCAGACTTCCCTCTGTCCTCCTTGAAGTATGGCAGAATCTTTATGCCAGGGCCCAGATTTATGGTGTCACAAATGGATAGAAAATGGACAATAAGATCTAGTAGACAGGGGTTTGCAAGTCAGTCCTATAACGTCCCACCCATCTGCAACTAGACAAGTCCCAGAACATGCATGACCTCAGTTTGTCTAGATCACATCAATAATGGCCCTAGCCCGTGAAACCCACTGAATGCAGGACACTGTACCCCAACAAGATTAATAAATAAATAAAATATTTTTAAAAAATATTTTATTTATTTGTATGAGAGAGAGAACAAACAGTGAGGAGGGACAGAAACAGAGGGAGAAATAGGCTTCCTGGATTCCAGGACCCCAGGATCATGATTTGAACCAAAGGCACATACTTAACCGAGTGAGCCACCCAGCTGCCCCAAGGAAAGCTATTAAAAAAAATTCTATTTTTAAAAATAGATTGAAAATTTTAAAATTTAGATTTAATATCTAAAATTTTAGATTTAAAATTTTTTAAAAAAATCTATTTTTTAAAAAAATCTGAAAAAATCTAGTTTTTTTAAAAAAATCTTAAGTATAGAGAACAAATTGATGGTTACCAGAGGGGAGGTGGGTGGGGAGATGGGTTTAATAGGTGATAGGGATTAAGGAGTATGTTCCTTGTGATAAGCGCTGGGTGATGTATGGAAATGTTGAGTACCAAAATCTAATATTACACTGTATGTTAACTAATTGGAATTTAAATATAAACTTGGAAAAAAATGTAAAATAAATACATGCATTTTATATAAATAAAGACCAATATTTTACATAAATAAGAAAATCCAGTGCACAGTGATACTGTTACATGATGAGGTCGCACTGCTGCACGGGCCCGTTAGTGACTTAGTAAATCTATGGGGTGTGTGAGAAGCATACAGAAGCCTAACCTGGTCAGTAGGCAGCTTCTTAGTATGAAACTCTTTTTCTAAGTCTTGCCATAAATACAATTTTTGTGAGTCTTTCTAGTAAACTATTGTAAATATGTAGTGAGCTCTATCTGGCATATGTAGCTGGAGATGACTTCCAGAAACACCTCTGGGTCAGCTCAACTCAGCATCATGTGATCCAGTGGGAAAGCAGGGAAATGGAAACCATAATTATCCACTGATGAAGCAACATACATATATACGATCACACACAGAGTTTACTGAACTCCACTTCTAAAGCAATATAGTAACAGATTTAAAATCAGTTAAATATTACATAAATGGATATGTCATAGGAGATAGGACAGGATATCTGATTTCTCAAGCAATATAAGATGATTAAAATTATTAAAATGTGACAGGATCATGGTACCCTACACAAAAGAGGATAGAAAAGTGAGGGAAAAATACCAGCAAAGTTCATTACTGAGATACCAATACATATCATTAAACACACAGTTGGGGCTTTGGGAAAGCTGAGCAGAAAGAGCCGGAGCAAAGGTAACTGTTACAAAATAGACAGTATTTCAGATTTCTCTAATCCTTTTAAAGTTTGCAGGATGACAGTTTTATACCTAAAGGCATCACCTAAGATAAGATAAAGAAAAATGACCATCAATGCACATAGGAAGCTAAAATATTAGTAATAGGCTAGATGGAAATATTTCTTTTCATTACTGCTTACATGAGAGTAAAACCGATTTGGCTGTAGCTTTAGCACATATGTGCTCACAGGAACAATTCTTAGCCCCACCCAGAAAATATCCTCTGCTGGGGAAACTGCACACATACCTGGAAGATATTGCTGATTATGTTAATTCTTAATTCTATATTGTGTAGACAAATGTATCTAATTCTGGATTTTAGCTTTCTCTAAAGTCCTACATCAGAACAAAACATAATCTTCTGTGTATATATGAACAGACTACTCAGACTTTTGAAGGCATCATAAAGATCGGGGTGAAGAGACTGAAGGCCCCCAAGAGTTGCTGTGGATACTCGCTGCGTTGCCAGAAGAAATGCGTAAATACAAGGTAGTAGTGTCTGCACATCATGGGAGCTCGGCTCAGCTCCACTTGGGAGCTTTTTTATTTTGGACCTCTTGGTGATCATTGTGTTTAACTTAAACCTTATGTGGCATCATGCAGCCTTTTTGATACCACTGCGTTTCAGGCTGCTGCTGCAGGGTGAGACAGCAGGAGAGTAAGGCAGGCAGGCAGGGATGTAGGGAGGATGATGCTATGGTCTGAGTGGTCCCCATGACTTCCATGTCGGAATCCTTAGGCCCGGCGAGATGGTATTAGAAGGCCAGGACTTTGGGAGGTGATAGGTCATGAGGGGTGGAGGCATCATGAATGGGATTAGTGTTCTAGCAAGAGACCCCACGGACGTCCCCAACCCCTTCCACCACGTGAGGATAGAAAGGGAAGTCTTGCCCTTGAAAGGAGCCCTCTCCAGACCATGCCAACACCATCATCTGACATTCAGCCTCTAGAACTGTGATAAATAAGTGGTTTTTGTATGTATGCGTCTGTAAGCCATCCAGTCTGTGGTAATCTCTTATGGGAGCCTGAACAGACTAAAATTGATGTAGAGGCAGGACTGTATATAGTTCAGAGCAAAGCAGAAGGAAAATGGAATGGCACATAGTTCATACTAATCAGTCCCTCCTCCCTCACCCCAGGATAGAAACAAAAATCAAAGAACTGGAAAAATGATACATTTTTAATGATACTGATGACCTTTACTTCAGACTGAAGACAAATCTATTCATACCATTACTAGGATTTTTTTTAATGTTCTAAATAGTAATCTCTTGATACAAGAAATGTTAAACTGTTGAAGTATTTCTGATGTTAAGACTGTATATTTTAGACAAAGAAAATAGAACTAGGTAAAGGCTGAGCTGACTGCTACACCAGGTTCTGGAAGGATGAGCAAGTGAGTCTGTGAAAATCAGCAATGAGATCCTGTGTACCCATGGGATACCACTTCCTTTGGTTTGGTCAGAAGACTGGGGTTCTTTACTATTTTCCAGTTTCCTATTTCTCTCCCTCCCTCCCTGCCTCCCTGAAAAATAATTTCTGTATGATCAGTCATGACACAATGGTAATTTCCTTACTGAGGGGGGTTGTCTTCTGGAGAAAGAAAAACACAGATTATCACCCAGAGTAAAAGGCTACCAGAACACCTAACTATAATAATATACTTCAGGAAATAAGGCATATCTATCCTTTTCCAGCTTAGCATGTAAATATTAGGAATAGCTTCTTGCTTTATAATTTCAAACAAAAACAGAACTTTCCCTTTACAGAAGAAGTGTATTAAGAAAAATTTAAACATCACTTTTCAAAAAAAAAATTTGCGGTGGATATTTTACTAGTCCTGCAATAAATGTTTTACTTCCCCTGAATTATGTAATCACTTTCAGGGGATTTGAAAATAATTATTTCAGTAAAGGGTGTAGAACTCCTGAACTTGCATAATTTCCCATAAGAAAAATTAAATCAGAATTATATAAGTATATCACTACAAAGCCAGTTGGCCCTGAGGCAATGCCTGGAAGAAATAAGAATGCAGCAAGCCACAAAAATCAGGTTAGCTTCAAGCTCTTCTTGTCCTCAGCAATCTTGCTTCAGTGATCCTTTGGTGAAAGACTGCAAGACATAAACTACCCATGGCGTTGACAAGATTGAAAATCGAAAAGCAGTAGAATCATTTGGCAAGAACCCAAGCACACTAAGGAAACACAGAAGAGGAAGCAATACACTGTATCAAAAGCAAGGAGGTTGGACAGTATCTAACTAATTTAGGCGTGGCCTTCAGGAAAACTGAGCAATTCGTGGAAGAAAACAAAATTAAAAATGATACTAGGATTATCTGAGTAGGCCGTCTGTTCTCACCAAATTCTTTGCATGAATGGAAATTTCTGAGATCCTTGGAAAAAAATTTTTTAGAAGTCTGCTAGAAGTCCAGGTCAAATTATTGTTCTCAGTCATGATATTGTATTATTACAGGTAATATAAGGTGTACAGTAGCTACAACCATCATCCATGTAATATCCTTGACATTTCCTGTTAAACACTCAAAATAGTATAATTTTAATCATATTTGCATCAATTTTTTGCCACCCTGCTCCTTCCCCCCACACACGCACACTCTCACCCAAACATCAGCGACTGTGTACCTGTCCCCAGCGCACAGTATCTGGAACAGGCTAGTTGCCGATTAGATTTCTGCTTATTGAATGAATGCCAGATGATAGACTTAGGGTAAATGCCCTAATAGCAGTGGAAATTAAAATCTTTTCTTTCTTTCCTTTTTTTTTTTTTTTAAAGATTTTATTTATCTATTTGACAGAGATATATATAGAGAGAGACAAGCACAAGCAGGGGGAGTGGCAGGGAGAGGGAGAATCAGGCTCCCTACTGAACAGGGAGCCAGACTTGGGGCTCCCTCCCAGGACCTTGGGATCATGACCTGAGCCAAAGGCAGATGCTTACCTGAACTGACCAGGCGCCCCCAAAATCTTTTCTTGAGAGGCAATCAGTGCCATAACTTACCAGCTGTTCTGCTCCTCAGTGCAGGCTCCAGTTTCCAGGATTTTCTCTGAGGTTAATAATGAGAAATGGAATACTATGCAG
>PISX010026301.1:0-24716 GCA_004024625.1 Mellivora capensis | reverse complement strand
GCATCAAAAAGTTCAGGTTAGAAGGTTATTATGGAATTTGATGTACTGGACGTCTCACTGTGATGGTAAATAGGCTAAAAAAAATCTATTTAACAAAATAAAAAAGATTAAAAAAGAATTTTTTTTTAAATGAACCAGAATAATGGGAAGGATTTAAGATTTAAAAGTATCTATGAAGTAGTAGTGATTGTTGTCTTCTGGAGGGGGGGGGTTGGCTTTCTGGGGGAGGGGCCTGCCGCGTGGGTTTTCAGGAGGTGTTTCCTGAGTTAAGTCCTCTGGGCCCCCTCCAGGGGGTGGGCTCGGAGGAATCCGGGCCTTTAGGCTTTTGTTCTCTGGAGGTTTTTATGTCTGTTCCTTTGTTTTCTCTCCCCCCTTGGAGCTCCGGATGGTTCTTGGAGGTTTAGAGGAAAGCAAACTGCCCCAGACCTCCCTCCCAGAGAGAAGCCCCAGTCCGTTCCCCTCTGGGTGCTGCAGAGCAGGTTCCCAGCCGCGATCTCTGGGGACACCTGTGTGTCCTGCTTGTATTCAAAACCACAAGAGGCAGCTGTCTGGGCAGCTCCAGACCCCCAGAGAGGTTCCAAGCGGGGAAGGCACACAGAGATTTTCCCGCTGGCCCGAGCTGGGAGCAATCAGGCTTTCTGGGTCCTAGAGCCGCCGCTTTTGCCCGCGCGCCTCTCTCAGGGGAGGGGGTGGAGCGCATCTCAGGCTCCGCTAGTGCGGCGCGGCACACTCATGGGGACTGCAAAAGTCTGTTTCTGCTCCGGGAGGGTCCCAGCCCCTGCCACATGTCAAACGCCCCTAGGAGGTCTTCTCGCAGCTCAGCGACCAGGACCTGGTTTCTCTGCTGTACTCTCTCTGGCTCAGCTCCAGCTGCGTCTGGCCTCCGTGGGGGACTTAATCCCCTGTCCCTAACAGTTCCAATTCCCACAATTTCACCCTATGATCTTTTCTCTTTTCGGGTGCTTTTTATGGGACTTCAAGTTAATGCTGGTCCCCAGTCTTAGGGGACTCTTGTATTGGGGTATTACTTCCCAATGCGTCTCCTCTGGTGGCTCCCTCCCCCTTTTGTTTATCTTCTGATACCAGTCTGGTGTTCCAGCTAGGCTTTACCTGCCCACTGGTGTCTTCTGCCCCCGTAGAGATCCTGACGAGTAGAATTTTGATCTCAGGCTGATTTCATGAGTGATCGGAGTTCCTTGGTAGGTAATCAGCTCACTTTAGGGGACAGGTTGAACCAGCTATTGGCTCCACTTCTGTTGTATTTAATCCTTTATCTGCTGCCATAAATGTATTCGTAGATGCAGACAAATCAGGTCATATTGGTATTTATAAAGAATCTCCATATGCTGAGAAGGCCTATCAAGCATATTATCCTACCAAATCGGTTCAAAGAGCTGAACTAAAGGCTGTAGAAATAGCCTTAGAATTATTTCCTGAACCTTGTAATCTTTATACAGAGAGTCATTATGTAGCTCGAGCCATTTCTACTCTACCACAAGCTTATATTTTAACTAATGATGAAGAGTTATATCATTTATTTACTAATATTCAACAACTGTTAAATAAAAGCCACAACCCCATTTTTATCGCACATATTAGGGCACATACTAAATTGCCAGGGCCGTTAACTAAGGGAAATGCTATTGCCGATACCATAACATATGCCTGTTCTCTAACAATTGACAAACTTAAACAGGCAACGCAAAGTCATGCTCATTTTCATCAAAATGCAGCTGCCTTAATATGGCAATTTCACATAACAAGGGAAGAAGCAAGACAAATTGTTAAACATTGCTCAACGTGTCCTATACATCACCCTCAACCAACCTATGCTGTAAACCCTCATGGCTTAATGCCTAATCATTTATGGCAAATGGATGTTACTATTTTTCAGCCTTTTGGCAAATTAAAGTACATTCATGTATCTATTGACACTTTTTCTGGCTTCATTCATGCTACTGCTCATTCTGGAGAAGCCTTTACAGATGTACAAAATCATTTATTTTCTGCCTTTTCTCAGCTGGGGACGCCTAAAGCAATAAAAACTGACAATGGTATGGCATATAGTTCCCAGGCTTTTCAAAAATTTTGCTCAACATTTCACATTACACATTCCATGGGAATCCCTTACAATTCACAAGGACAAGCCATTGTAGAACGAGCCAATAGTACATTAAAATCTTATATCAAAAAATTAAAAGAGGGGGAGATACTACAGGGGAAGATAAAATATTCACCTCATATGCATCTCAATTTAATCCTATATGTTTTAAATTTTGTAAATGTTGATGATATTGGCCGCACTGCAGCCGAGCGCTTTTGGCATCCTAATTTCTCTCCACTCCCTTATGCTAGGTGGAAGGATCCGTTAACAGGCATCTGGAAGGGACCTGACCCAGTCCTCTGTAAAGGGCGAGGGTTTGTTTGTATTTTTCCACAGGATGAGAACACACTGCGGTTGCTACCAGAAAGATGGTGCCGACTCCTTGCCTCTTCGCCAGAGGATTGCAGCGTTGACTCTAACCCGAAGAAATCTGCGGAGGAGAAGGAGACAATTGCCTCCCTTTCGCCAGGAATGAATGAGGCAATTAGTGGCTCAAGCCATTAGACTTGCCACACCACTTCAGACTAACGATACTCTTCTAGTCATTTTATATACTTTACTGACATTGATCAATGCACCTGTAAATCAGGCCACTCATTATTGGGCCTATTTACCTGATCCCCCATCTGTCCGACCAGTCACCTGGGATGACCCTACTCCCCGAGTACATACCAATGCTTCAGAGTGTTTGGGGGGAATAGATTCAGAGGGCACACCGCATGTTGAATATTATATAAATTGGACCAGAGTCTCTGTTCAAGTACCCATTTGCTTTCAGGTTCCTTCCAAAGAACAAGTTATTATGAATGGGTGCAAGTTAGTGAAGCAAACCCCACATATAGTGTCATATTTAAAAGCGGTTACACAAACTAGTGCACTTACCAAGCGCATGGAAAAATGGGATATTTATGAGGTTTCTGGAGAAGATGTTCCTGATTTCCCTCAAATAGGCATGCGACCTCCTAAGCATTCTGTTTGTCCTCAAAAACTTAATTTCTCATTCCCAGGCCCCCTTTGGCGAGAATGCATTCAAGAACAGCCACGAGTTATTTCTCCACATAGGGTACCCAGCCTATCTATTACTGATTGGTCTAAACTTTCACCAGATTCTAATGATATGACCATTCCATATCCCCCAGATCAAAAATTGGTTCCATTATATTTACATAATGTCTCTCTCCCTGGAGGATTTTTCTCTACAGGGGAAATTATTCATGCTGAATTATGGAAACTTGCAGTAACTATGGGACCGGTGACCATAACCATGGGAGACAACAGTTTTGCCCGATCATCTCAGTTTAAGTTCTCCACTCGAGCTTGCATACCAAGACCCTTTCTGCTGATAGTGGGACCTGGACTGATTTTGCCCCACACCTTCAGTGCACCTCAAGGACGTTATATAACTTATCATATTCAATATACCAATTGTATTCTTACTAATTGTTTGCCTATTTCCCTACCAATCAAGGGTTCTGATCCTATTATGGTATTTTTAGTCATGCAGCCGCCTTATGTATTATTGCCAGTAGAGGTAGAAGGACCGTGGTATGCTACCTATGGATATCAATTTGCATTAGAATTACAATCCCAGGTTCGTAGAATTAAACGGTTTTTAGGATTGTTAGTAGCAGGTGTAGTCGCCTTAGTAAGCCTAATAGCCACCACTACTGTATCTGCAGTAGCACTTACTCAAAATGTCCATACAGCACAATACGTTAATTCTTTGGCAAAAATGTCTCTCATGCCTTGTCCACACAAGAACACATTGATCAAAAAATTCTCAGCCGTCTTGATGGTTTAGAGGAAGCTGTAGAATATTTAGGTGGACAATTGTCTGTACTCAAAACCCAAATATCTTTAATATGCCACATATTAACATATTTGTGTCACTCCTTTGGAAGCTCAAAATTATTCTTGGGATATGATAAAATATCATTTACAGGGAATCTGGTTCTATAGTAATGTAAGCCTTGATTTGGATGATTTGCAATGAGAAATAGCAGATATAGGTCATGCCCAGTTAGATATAATGAACCCAGCTGACATGGTGACTCAAATATTAGACGGATTACATTGGTTCAATCCTGGAAACATTTTAAGATATTCCTTCTGGTTGATTACAGGATTATTTCTTTTACTATCCTTTGTATGGTGTGTTTTTATGACTCATTCAAGACGACAACGACATAACATGAAAGCACAGATGTATTTGATTGATCTAAAAACAAAGAAAGGGAGAAATGTGGGAAGCCATGTAAAGGCTGGAGACTAGAGCCAAACCAGGCCCTGACCTGTGTCTCCTTGGAAGGCTGTAAGGGTTAATTGACCTAAAGGCTGGAAAAGTTGAGTAGCACTGAGAAAGGGTCTGAGCTATGTGCCTTATGCTCGCCTACGTGACTTCCCGCAGTAGACCGGTTAAGAACAAGGGCTTTGCGTAGACATTGATGTATGCAAAGGTCCTGCATAGGTCATGATGTAGTTGCACGAGTCATAAACCACATCTGCTATTTTTTACCCTATCCTTTAGAAGTGTCAAGTAACTATCTATATGTCATGCATGATCGATAGCTGATAGCAATATGTTTCTTTGACCTAAAGATCAATAGCAATGTGATGAGGACCAGCTTTATTTGTTCCCTTCTATCCCAAACACTATATAAAGTTTGGTAGTTCCCTGAATAAAGTGACACTGGTTGGACAACATCCTCTGTGTCCTTCCTGCCCCCATCTCTTTGCATCTTTTTTTCTAATCATCCTCTTACCCTCCCATTCCTGGTCGTGTTGTCGTGCGGGCCGCGGCAATCCTGTTAGCTAGCATCCTGGTGAGAATCTTAGCATCCATATTCATCAGTGATATTGGTCTGAAATTCTCCTTTTTGGTGTGGTCTTTGCCTGGTTTGGGGATCAGGGTAATGCTGGCTTCATAAAGAGAGTCTGGAAGTTTTCCTTCTGCTTCAATTTTTTGAAACAGCTTTAGGAGAATAGGTGTTATTTCTTCTTTGAAAGTTTGGTAGAATTCCCCAGGGAATCACAGGTCCTGGGCTCTTGTTTTTTGGGAGGTTTTTGATCATTGCTTCAATCTCGTTACTCTTGTCAATTTCATCCTGGTTCAATTTTGGGAGTTTATATTTTTCCAGGAATGCATGCATTTCCTCTAGGTTGCTTAACTTATTGGCATATAACTGTTGATAATAGCTTCTGAGGATTGTTTCTACTTCATTGGTGTTAGTTGTGATCTCTCCCTTTTCATTCATCATTTTATTAATTTGAGCTTTCTCTCTTTTCTTTTGGGTTATTGTGGCCAGTGGTTTATCAATCTTATTGATTTATTCAAAAAACCAGCTTCTAGTTTCATTGATACGTTCTACTGTATCTCTGGTTTCTACCTCATTCATCTCTGCTCTAACCTTGATTATTTCCCTTCTTGCGCGTGGAGTTGGTTTAATTTGTTGTTGATTCTCCAGTTCTTTAAGGTCTGTAGAGACAGCTGTTGTATTCTGGATTTTTCAATTTTTTTGAGGGAGGCTTGGATGGCTATGGATTTCCCCCTTAGGACAGCCTTTGCTGTATCCCATAGGTTTTGGACCAACGTGTCTTCATTCTCATTGGTTTCCATGAATTGTTTACGTTCTTCTTTGCTCTCCTTGTTGATCCAAGCATTCTTAAGCAAGGTGGTCTTTAGCTTCCAGGTGTTTGAATTCTTTCCTAACTTTTCCTTGTGGTTGAGCTCCAATTTCAAAGCATTGTGATCTGAGATAAATATGCAGGGAATAATCTCAATCTTTTGGTATCGGTTGAGTCCTGATTTGTGACCCAGTATGTTGTCTATTCTGGAAAAGGTTCCATGTGCACTTGAGAAGAATGAGTATTCTGTTGTTTTAGGGTGGAATGTTCTGTATATATCTATGAGGTCCATCTGGTCCAATGTGTCATTCAATGCTTTTGTTTCTTTATTGATTTTCTGCATGGATGATCTGTCTACTACTGAGAGAGGCGTGTTAAGATCTCCTACTATCAATGTATTCATATCAATATGACTCATTATCTGGATTAATAGTTTTCTTATGTAATTGGCTGCTCCCATGTTGGGGGCATAGATATTTACAATTGTTAGATCATCTTGGTGGATAGTCCCTCTAAGAATGATGTAGTGTCCTTCTGTATCTCTGACTACAGTCTTTAGTTTAAAATCTAATTTATCTGATATGAGAATCACTACCCCGGCCTTCCTTTGAGGCCCATTGGCATGAAAGATGTTTCTCCATCCCTTCCCTTTCAATCTGGGTGTATCCTTAGGTTCGAAATGGGTCTCCTGTAGACAACATATGGATGGGTCCTGTCGTTTTATCCAATCTGCAACCCTGTGTCATTTTATGGGCGCATTTAGGCCATTCACACTGAGAGTGATTATTGATAGATACGTTTTTATTGAATCATGTTACCTTTGAAGTCTTTCTTTCTGTAGATTGTCTCTATATTTCTGTACAATGATATTCTTGGGGTTTTTCCACTTTTATAGAACCCCCCTTAATATTTCCTTCATTGGTGTTTGCAAACTGTTTTAAGCCTTGCCGGTCTTGGAAACTCTTTACCTCTCCAGCCATTTTGAATGTCAGTCTTGCTGGATAAAGTATTCTTGGCTGCATGTTCTTCTCATTTAGTGCCCTGAATATATCTTCCTAGACCTTTCTTGACTGCCAGGTTGCTGTGGACAGATCTGACGTTATTCTGATGGGCTTTTCTCTGTATGTCAGGAGCTTCTTTGTCCTAACTGCCTTCAAGAGAGTTTCTCTACAATTATAATTCCTCATTCTTACTATCAGGTGTCTCGAGGTGTTTCGAGAATCTAAAATCTTGGTGGGGGGCGTTCTGCCTCTAGTACATGAACGCTGTTCCATTTGTGATATTTGGAAAATTTTCATGAAGAATGTGTTCGACAATATCTTCTAGACTTCTTTCTTTCTCCTCCCCTTCAGGGATTCCAATAATTCTGACATTGGAACGTTTCCTGGCATCATTTATTACCCAGATTCTGTTTTCATGGCTTCTAAGCTGTTTGTTCCAGGCTTCCTCCTGATCCTTTCTCTCTATCTGTTTGTCCTCCAGATCACTAATTCTATCTTCTGTCTCAGTTACCCTAGCTTTTAGAGAATTTAGATTAGATTGGAAATCATTGAGAGCCTTACGAACATCATCTCTGGTGGCTTTCAGTTCTGCCCTAATCAATTCCATTTGGTCGTCCAAGGCTTTCTCCAACCTCGCTATTGCCTGGATAATTGTTAGCCTGAATTCCCTTTCCGACGTAATGTCTAGTCGGTAGCCATTAGCTCTGTTGCCCATCCTCTGAATTTTTCTTCTGTTGGGCATTCCTCCTCCTAGTCATTTTGGTGAGAGATGGCTGAATGTTTGTAGCCATTCAATTAAAAAATGAACCAGAATAGTGGGAACGAATTAAAAATTAAACATTGTATCTATGAAATAGTAGTGATTGTTGTCTTCTTGGCCAGTTGGCTTTCTGGGGGAGGGGCCTGCTGCCTGGGTTTTCAGACAGTGTTTCCTGAGTTAAGTCCTCCCACACCCCTCCAGGGGGTGGGCTCTTAGGAAACCGGCCCTTTAGGCTTTTGTTCCCTGAAGGTTTTTATGTCTGTTCATTTGTTTTCTCTCTCCTTGGCACCTCCCAATGGTTCTTGGAGGTTTAGAGGAAAGCAAACTGCACCCAGACCTCCCTCCCAGAGAGAAGCCCCAGTCCATTCCCCTCTGGGTGCTGCCGAGCAGGTTCCCAGCCGCGATCTCTGGGGACACCTGTGTGTCCTGCTTGTACTCAAAACCACAACAGCGGGAGCTGTCTGGGCCGCTCCAGACCGCCAGAGAGGTTCCAAGCAGCGAATGCACACTGAGATTTTCCCACTGGCCAGGGCTGGGAGCAATCAGACTTTCTGGTCCTAGAACACCTGGCTG
The DNA here is from genome assembly GCA_004024625.1 of Mellivora capensis. Lineage (NCBI taxonomy): Eukaryota > Metazoa > Chordata > Mammalia > Carnivora > Mustelidae > Mellivora > Mellivora capensis. Next base: position 16,654 of record PISX010026301.1, on the reverse strand, counting down.
GCGCTAGTGCTTGCCTCTCTCAGGGGAGGGGGTGGATCACGTCTTGGGCTCTGCTAGCACGGCAGGGCACATGCATGGGGACTGCAAAAAGGCTGTTTCTGCCCCAGGAGGGTCCCAGCCCCTTCCGCATGCCAAGCGCCCTTAGGAGGTCTCCTTGAGGCTCAGCGACCAAGACCTGGTTTCTCTGCTGCACTCTCTCTGGCTCAGCGCCAGGGGTGTCTGTCCTCCATGGGAGACTTAAGCCCCTGTCCCTAACCATTCCAATTTCCACAATTCCCCCCTGCGATCCTTTGCTCTTTTTGACTGCTTTCTATTAGACTTCAAGTTAATACTAGTCCCCAGTCATAGGGCACTTTTGTATTGGGGTATTACTTTCCAATGGTTCTCCTCTGGTGGCTCCCTCCCCCTTTTGTTTATCTTCAGATACCAGTCCGAGGTTCCCACTCCGCTTTACCTGCCCACTGGCGTCTTCTGCCCCTGTAGAGATCCTGACGTGTAGAATTCTGATCTCGGGCTGATTTCATGGGTGATTGGAGTTCCTTGGTAGGTAATCAGCTCACTTTAGGGGACAGGTTGAAAAGGTGCCTCCTCCTAGTTCCCCGCCATCTTGTCCCCCCCCCCAGTAAACACATTTTCCCTACTAAACCAATACATTTCACTGCTTTGAACTATATCTTCTCCAAAGAGTTCTGTAGCCTTTCCAAGTGTGTCTTTCCTTAGGTACATTTACTCAGCTCTAGGGCAAGAGATTCTCAGTTAATGTACAGTTTCTTTATATCTTAGGATATTTATCTAAGATATGTATCTATCTGTCTGTCTATCTATCTATCTGTCTATCATCACCAAGATATGGCATATATATATATCATATACCTATCTATCTATATATATGATAATCATTTTTTTTCTATTAATCTTGTCCTCTTAGCATTATGGTGTAGTTTCTGTCTCCTGATTAAATTAAGACTGCTAAAGAAACTGCTCTAATTCCATGCCTGGGGAATCATAATTTGCCAAGTAATACCTCATAAGATTTACCCAAATACCCCCAAATATTGGATACTCTGTTCACATGCATGTGTATGTAGCAGAAGTTTGAAGGTAAAAGTCTGCCATAAAATTAGATTAACATAAAAATAAATATAAAATGGATATAAAAATATAAGGTAAACCAGGTTATTTTAGTTAATATCATACTTATTTTTATGAGAATAAATGCCAACATTGACATTTTGTCCTATTATATTATTGCTTAAATCAATGTGAATAATAATGACCTATGTGACCAATAATATATGTTTCACGTTCTTAACTAAGAGAAAGAAAATATTAGGCGTTATTAGGTTTAGGATGCAAGCCATAATATTTCTAGACAATAATAAACATTCACGTATAAGTTTGCATTTATTAAAATCAGCAGGGCTGGCAGAAGTGGAAGTTCAGTGGGTGTAATGAGACTGACCACATCAGTGGCTGGAAATTCAAAGGGAAATCGGAGTAAGTATTGATTTTGATAATTCCAGGAGGCCATTTTCTGAACACAAGAGGATACAGCCTCTAGATTTAGAAATGGATTCTAATGTGTCCATACCAATCTATGTAATCATTTTCAGTGAACCTGAAGAAACAAAGACATTGAAAAAGACAGAAGGCACAGCAAAGAGAGTCTGTGATTCACAGTAGTCAGAATGGTAGTAATTAGTTTAAAAATAATAAGTTTTTGAACTTTTGAAAATTATTCTCAGTACTTTAAGAAAACCGAAACACATATAATATAACCCATGCCTACAACAGGTATATAATCCATTTATGAAATATTCTGAATGATATGAGATATTAAATTATTAAATTAGTGAGATTACTTACATTGAGTTCACATAGAAAGTTGTAAAAGAACTCCCTGTAGTAATGATTACTGTCTTGAATCCTGGGAATTGGTCAGACTGGAGACAAAGACTTCCATTTGTCATAACTTCTGTAAATTTAAAGGTACTCAGATGAACTTTCCTTATCAGAAATTTCAATTAATTTCTAAAGTTAATGTTATGTGTAAAATTACATATTAATAATTAGGAAAAAGTTTCATTTTAGAGCAAGGTGAAGAAAACAACCATTGCAACTTGGATTTTTAAATTATTTTTTATTAGTATTTTTAAAATTTTTTAAATTTCTTTTAGCATAACAGTATTCATTGTTTATTAGTATTTTTTAACGAAACAAGCTACATTTCAGTATAAATCGTAATGACATTTTAATGTAATATAATTCATGAATTGTGCTCATGAATATAAGTAAAATATTTTAATTGGTGAAAAATATATTATGCTTTGAGTCTAGTACAATAAAATTCAATTTTTAAAATTTAGTTAAATGATTACTAGATAACTCTATAACTATAGTTACTAGATAACTATAGTCACACAGTTCTCTCCTGCTTGTTTAGAAAACCACTAAGATAATTAATATTTTCTCTTTTTACTTTCCTCAACTCAATATAGGAATAATGGCAGTGTATATGCTGGAGTCTTAAATGTATACTGCTATGGATTAATATTATACATATATGATAATATATGTAACTTGTTATATAATATACATATTTACTCTTAATTTCAAGATAAATAATATCTATTTTAGACATATTAGAGAGTGCAAATAATATTTTCTTAAATTATTACCTTAGGCCATGGTGGAAATATCTATTTGGTCACTAAATCCACACTGGATATTATTTCCTTTATGATAACTTGTGTTGGGAAATGTCATCAAAAAAGATGTGGCTGCCAATTCATCCATGAGCTGGACCTGGGCACGTGGAGGCTATTTAACCCCTCCCCTATCCTGGAAATGTGCCTTTCTCACCCAGAGACTACTCTAAGAAAATAGATTTGAGATAGTAATGTGGTATTGAAAACAACTGCATGTCATATGTGACTGAATCCAGTTAAGGCCTCTTCTTAAGCTTTTAAGATTTGGAGAGTGGGTGCAGGGATCAATCGGTCTTGTTGTTGCCCAAGAAAAGCCTCATATGTAAGATCTCTTTGCTAATATTAAAACTGCCACTCACCAATCTGGAGTGGTCTACCTCTTTCTTCAGTCTCTCCATGCTCTTTGAAGGAAGAAGCCTGTTGCAGATTATATCTGGGAAGCACCCAGGAGTGTTGCAAACCAAAAATTGGTGAGCCAGCCAGGAGACCAAAAAAATAAGCCTTGGGAATCAGGCAACCCCTGGGAACATCCCAGGTTACCATCAACCTCTATGTGGGGAGGGGCAATCCATGTGTTAGATATTTGTGGACTACTTCATGACTGTGGGGATACCTCAAAAACAGCTGGTCTAATATGCTTGTTAGCGGAATCATGCATTGCATACTGTGTCAGGGAAAATAAGTATTTGGAAGCTGTGGTGGGTTGGCCTCTACTATAGGTGTCCAGCTGGCCACTAACTGATGCCTGACATTAAGCTGAAACTTGTGTTAGGAAGACAAGCTAAGATTAGAAAAGGACATGAAAGTGTCTGCTAGCCTGATGGCTTTGGGGCTGGTAGACAAGGTGAGAGAGCAGAATTATTTAGAGTTTGTAGCACACTCCACAGTGAAGAACACACTGTAGTTTTTCAAAGCTAAGGACAGCACAAGCTACCATGGGTTAAGGACCAGGTGCTTGTGACTAAGCCTGATCAGGACACTAAGAGATGGAATCCCTTGAAGAGTGAATAGAAGATTATGGTGATGACAGTACAGCAAACAACTTCATAATGTCTAACCCTTAATATGACAGAAAGCCAAAAATCTATCTCAGTCGGCTGTGAAGGGTCCAGTAAGACTAATCTGGATGCAAGTGTGTGTGACCTTATTCCTGCAAGGATCCTGCCTTAATGGATAGACTGAGAACCCAACACTGTGTTGGTTGGTTTATAGAGAGCCTTAAGACCTGAACAACAGCTTAGAATTTTTCTTTCTTTTTCAAAAATAAATTATTTATTTGAGAGAGAAAGAAGGGGAGAGAGAGAACACACACATAAGCAGGGAGAGGGGCAGAGGGAGAGAATCTCATGCAGACTCCTTGCTGTGTGTAGAGCCCACAGCGCTTGATCTCATGATCCATGAGATCATGACCTGAGCAGAAATCACAAGTCAGATGCTTAGCTGACTGAGCCACCCATGCACCCCTACTTTTCCATTTTCCTGATGTCATGCCTTCTCCAGAAGATGCCTCAGGGATACAATCCTATCTGGATCTGAGGAGCATGTCATGCTGTGCTGGATTTAACAAATGCCTTTTTCAGTATACCCATGGCCACTGAGTCACAAGATCAATTTGCCTTCACATGGGAAGGGGCAAAGTGGACCTTAAAGGTGCTCCCTTTAAGGTTACCTTGCATAGTTCCACCATATATTATGAAATTGTATTCTGTGATCCCTGTTCTTCCTCCCCACACCAGTGAAATAGGCCCACGAAATTATTGATGATACAGTGTTAGCATGCGAAGCTTTGCATCTGCTGTAACAGCTTGCATGCTTTGCAGAGCATCTGTGAGGGAGTAGATGGGCAGTAAATCCACAGAAAATTCAAGGCTCAGGGAAACACCATAAAGTTTAAGGGGTTGTCTGGTAAAGTAAGACCCATGTTTTCCCAGAAACTGAGACTGAAAATGTGCAAGCCTACCCAATCCCTAAAAACACAAAAGAGTTGCAAGCATTTATAGGGATTTGGGGGTTTGGGAGAACTTTTAGTCCCAACATAACATAGTACCTCCATTCCTTCTCTTGTCTAATAAATAAAGGGAATATGTGGAACTGGGGATGAGAGCAATAGACCACCTTTGAAAAGGCAAAAATACTACTGAAGTAGAATGAAGCTCTGGGCATCTCCCAAGGAGGGTTCCCATCTGAGTTAGATGTATCTGTGAGTCCAGAAGGTATGGGTTGGACACTGTGGTAGAAATAACAGGAGATAATACCCTTAGGATTTTGATCTCAGCTCTGGAAGGGGACAGAAATCTGATATACCCCCATAGAACAACCGTTTATAGCAGTGTACACACCATTCCTCCAGGTAGAATCTCTCAGTAAATAACAACACAATGTGGTGAGAACTTCCCTGCCTATCAAGGAATGAGTGGAAAATATGTTTCATTGACTCACTTCTGCCACATCTCAAACTCCCACTTTGACTACGTGTCATGTCTACTTGCTAGCAGAGGAGTGCCCTGTATACCAGCCCACTGCCTCTGGGAAAGTAGGTACTAATAGATGTTGTGGAGTATACAGATTTTATAGATGCCCTCACCTCTATTCCTATGGTGACCCCTGCAGCCTGTAAAAAGGGAGGAGGGAAAATTTCCACTGAAGCATAGTATAGAGAGGTGAAGTAGAGGAAATATATCCACAAGGACTGAGGTCACTATTCAGCTCAACACTGACACCATCTGGATGGAAACAAGAACAAACCATAGCAGCTAGTGGGCCTTGGTTATTAACCCTTTGCACTGACAGTTGAGCTCTTTTAAATATATTAACTCTTAGGGTCAGACAATGGAAAGCCAAGGAGAGGATGATTATGAATCAGACCTCATATGGTGAGGATATGTGGAAGGACGTTTGGGTCCATCTGCAAGATCCAAAGGGAGATGTCACTGTTTTTCATTTCCCAGCTCATAAGATACTTACATGCCCTTACAATCAAGAAACTGAAGCTTTAGCTACTGACCTTGCAGTAGATACAGCAGATTGAATGCATAGAAAGAGTGGCGACTTCAGTGCTCCAATGGGATGGCATATTGCTAGGGATGCTGAAGTACATTGACTTGGTTAATGTAGTAACATCCTGTCCTGTGTGCTCTAAACATCTGGAGCATCTCCTGAAAGAATCTGAGGCTGATCACTGAAGTTCCCAACTGGTGATGAACTGGCTAATTAATTATATTAGCCCCTTCTAAATATCCCTTTGTTTGTGTGGACACTGCATCTGGCTTAACTTGAGCTTTTCTCTGATGTTGTGTAAATGAGGCTGCCATTAAGGTAGTAAAGAAATTGAATATTATGTATGGATACCCTTGTTGAATTGCCAGTAATTGGAGGTTACATTTAAAAGGTCATGATGTGCAAATCTGTGGAAAGAAGTGTGACACTGAATGGAGGTTACATCTCCAGTTTAACCCATAACTAGTAAGATCTATAGGAAAAAAAATTAAAATAACAGGTAAAACCACCTTGTCCACATGGACCAAAGAATTAACCCTGGCTTTAATATATTTGAATGACAACCAGTAGGACCTATGCCCAATATGAGAGACTGAGGACATATGCCAAGGAACCCAACACCTTAATTGTATGGAAGTCATAAAAAATATTTATTGCCCCAACTCTCACCATGGATCGATGTGCCATGCTACTGAGAACACCAAGACCCATCACACCTGGAAAAGGAATTATCTGCTGCAATTTTCAATGGGACATCCCCACAGGATGGGTGTTATTTCATACATCTGGATGAGGGGTAGCTGTTTAGTTTCCACTAGGATCCCATTGTCCTGTTACCAGCCAAATCTATGCAAACTCACTAAACCTAAAGTGGAACATATACCACTGAAAGTGGAGAAAAGATGGGGATCCTGGTCTGACATATCCCACCCTCTGTCTATCTCATTTCTCATAGTGCTGTCTTCCCCAGCCAATATTTATGATTGATCAAAGGGTCAAATTCTTAAAGCTGCAGTGACATTAACATCTAAATAGTAGAGCCTGGTTGTGGGTATTAAGGAGGACACATATTTCATGGAGCACTGGGTGTGGTGCATAATGAGTCCTGGAACACTGAAAAAAAATAAATTAATTAAATAGTTGGGCACAAGTGTAATTCTTGTAAAAGGGGAAGACCTTACCAAAGAAGGTCCTACTAAATGTCTTTTCAGCTTTAGACTTCTGCTGCTCTTAAGATGTCCTGTAATGGGACAGGCACATAAAATAAAGCAATACAACCATTGGGTATATGGGAAGATGCCCTCTGGTAATCTGATCACAATTGTCAGTGTAAGTATTGTCATTCCAAGGAATGGACAGGAAGACCTTAAAACAGAAGAATGAATGTAATATCACTTGTTGATCTGGTGTTACCAATACTGACTCAAGGACTTAGCCTGTGGCTCACACTATTAATGAAACTGGATATCAACATTTTTCCCTCTCAGATAAAACAATCCATCGATTTCCTTTTAAAAAGGTCCTAGGAACACTACCAGCAGAGCAATGGGTGACTGTGCTCAGATTAGGGATGGTTTTATGTGTTTTGTTCTGGGTTATGGGCAGCTAGGCACCTGGAAATCCCCATGTTGGAAGCAGAAAACTCACTCTAATTAGAATAAATCCAAATGGACCAAAAACGTGAAAAGAATACCACTGGGATTGTGTAGTCATTCTGTCATATTAAAGACACTGATTACATTTGGCAGTGATTGATTGTAATACCCAGGTATTTATTGGGTAGCATCAAATGAAACCTAATGGCTATGTGGAACAACCTTTGGCCATGACTACCACCTAGATGGTTTGGGGGGTCATTACACCTTGTGCTCTCCCTCGGGACAGGGAAGAAGCCATACTGCAGAGACAATGGCTGCCAATCTCTCTCTCCTCAAGTCCAGATTGAGATATTCCCTTCTGGTATGATCATTTACCAGTTACATTTTATTGTGCCTCAATAGTCCAATAAAGACAATGTAATGAAAATTGCACTATTTCTATAAAAGGAATTATGACTGCAATAGAGTCATGAAATTTTTATACTTACTTTCAAGTATAAGTTTACCTTAGAAAACAGAAAAAAATCATAACCAGAATTTCAATATATCCGTTATCATTAATAAAATGTATTCATATCAGTTCCTAATTCATGGACACATGGACACTGACAAATTTTCAGTTCGTTTGGATCTGAATAGCAAAATTTGTTCCTTGTTGAGTCCATGCATGGAGATTAGGTGGGTCTTAACAACTTGAAAAGGGGTTAAATCTAAGACTGTTAATAAAATTTTCACTTTTATGATAAACAAAATTAAAGATGTGATATAAAAAGTCATCTGGGTTGAAGTGTTACATTGCTTTATTCTGCAAGTCTGGGAGAATAAAAAGTAAGAATGAAACAAAAACAGTATGTAAATGTAAAAAGCCCAGCGTACTAAATCTTCATCCAAAGTAACTTGAAAGTGACTGAATACTGTTTTGTATTTACAATATATGGAAAAGAAACCTTGTTTGTTACCTGGATATATGCCACAGAATTCCTGAATTTCAGTCAACTTATAATATCCTTATTTAAGAAATGGCCATAAATGTGGTTATAACTGAATTAAATATAAAAAATTAATGAATATTTGAAATAATTTTCCTTAAAATGAAAGAACTGTATTGTTTCCCAGGAATGTGCTTTTCCAAAAATGTATACATAATAAGTGCCATTAAAAAAAAAAACAGAATGAAAAGAAGGACACTAGATAACTTAGAAAATTATGAAAATAGTTAAGCAATTTATTGTCCAGACTTGCCCTTCCCTAATGCCTTCATGAATGCTCTTGCCACTTCCTTGTTGCGGAGGCTATAGATGAGGGGATTCAGCATGGGAGTAAGGATGGTATAAAAGACAGACACCATTTTGTCCTGGGTGGGGGAACGATCTGAAGTGGGCCTCATGTACATGAATAAAGCTGCTCCATAGTACATTCCCACCACCATGAGGTGAGAGGAACAGGTGGCAAAAGCTTTTCTGCGACCCTCTCCAGACCCCATGTGAATGACAGCCAGAATAACACGAGTGTAGGAAGCAATGATGATTGCTACAGGGAAAACAATCATTATTATACAGCAGTAGAAAAGAACTTCTTCAAATGTCGATGTGTCATTGCATGAGATGATTAGCAGGGAAGGAAAATCACAGAAGAAGTGGGCTATTTCCCGGGACCCACAATAGGAGAAGGAAAATGTAGCTACAGCATCAATTACACCATCAGTAGAGCCCAGGATCCAGGCAGATGCAGCCATAAGACCACAAATTTTGAGACTCATAAGACTGGTATATCTTAGAGGGTGGCAAATGGCAATATAGCGGTCATAAGCCATGACTGCCAACAGGAAACATTCACAGCCAAGTAGTGATGTATAGAAGAAAATTTGTGTGGCACAACCTGCCACAGTAATAGACTTGCTGCCAGACAAGTAGTTGAAGGCCATCTTGGGTACAGTCGTGCAGATGAGCATGAGGTCCATGAGGGACAGTTGGCTAAGGAGGAAATACATGGGAGTGTGGAGCTGGGTGTCCAGGTAGATGAGGAGAATCATAGAAGTGTTTCCCACGAAGGCCACTATGAAGATGCCCAAGACCAAAGAGAAGAGGAAAATGTGAGTGGGGCTGTGATTGAAGATTCCCAGAAGGATGAAATCAGAGGTGAAAGTATGATTGGACCATGCCATGATGAATGTGTTCTTTATCTAATACTGGAAAAAGTGATATTACCACATTAAGTTGATAAATGTGTATTTAGTGCCTTACAAAGCATGTGATTGTGGTAAATTCTATGGGTCAGTGATTAAGCTGACATCACCAGTATTAGGAATTTCAAAGAACAAGAAATATAATTATAGAACAAAATATGTTCTCTTGGTACTGTCTAGTTTATACAAGTGTGGAACTTTTCCTAAGTTCGGCTTCTAAACATCCTTCAGAAATTAAGATAATAATATACATTTTCACAATTGATAGTGTGTTTTCAAAAAAGAAAATTCCCAAAAGCATTTAGACAGTCCCTTGAAACATCAGATATCCTTTAGATATATTTTGATAGAGAAACTAAGCTTAATTCAGCATGTGGCAAACAAAGTAAGAGAGTTAAAGAGCACAATATGAACCTTTGACTTTATGGTAGCGAGTGATTTTTTTTTTCTGTAGGTGTTAAGAAAACCTTTATATTTGCCAATTATTTTATAGTTTAGAGTGTTTGATCTTTAACTTTTGGTAAACATTTTTTTGTGCAGTAAATGCATGCTCTGAGAAAATACTTTAATTATATAAATATAAACACTTTGTCCCATTTTTGTATAGCCCAATGTGATAGATGACTTGTGTTTGTCCAAAAGAGATATGTTGAGCCTTAACCCCCAACATCTCAGAATGTAAACTTATTTGAAAACAATTAGCTAAGGGCACTTGGGTGGCACAGTAGGTTAAGCATCCAACTCTTGGTTTCATTTCAGGTTATGATCTCAGGGTTGTGCGATCAAGTCCCAAGCACAGAGTCAGCTTGAGTTTCTCTCTCACTCTCCCTTTACTCTTGTCCTCCATATGCTCTCACTTTCAAATAAATAAATACATATTTTAAAAAATTATTAACAAAGATGGGATCATACTACAGTAGGCTAAACACCAATCCAATAGAACTGGTATCTGTATAAGACTTCCATGTGAGGAAATAGACACAAGGAAAATGAATGTCAACAGAGGCAGAGAATGGAATGGTATATTTACATACCAAGGAATTTCAAGGATTGTTCATCATCACCAGAAGAGGCATGGAAAATACTCTCTTTTTACAATCCTCAGAAGTAACCAACACTGTCAATATCTTGAGTTTAGAATTCTAGTAGTCTCCATTACTGTGAGATTGTGAGAGAATATAATTGTGTCATTTTAAGCCAACTGGTGTGTGAACACACCTTATATCTCCTACAAAAAATTACTACATACAAAAACAGAAATTTAGAGAGGCTTAAGGGCCACAAATTCAAGCAATGTTTATGAATATCTGTCTATGTGTTGTGCCCTTGGAATAAAGCATCAATCAAAAGAGAGAAAACATGTATATCATTTGCCTTTACATATGTAATCAGATGTTGACAAAAATATTAAAATACTTGAAGCTATCAAAAAATAACTGAAAATAAGACATTAACATTACATTGGAGTGTTCAATTTTAAATAATCAAGGAAGACCTCGTTCATCTGGTGGCATCCGACTGAAGACTCAGGAGAAGTAAAAAGAGAGAGAGAGAGAGAGACCACCCTATAATAAGGAGCAATCCATGCATAAATTCCACAAAGTGGAACCTATATACAAAAAATGTGAAACATATAGAAGGTATTAGGGAAACAAAGATGGCTAAGTTAGAGTTATGTTTCATGTTCATTGTAGCAGTTAAGATTCAATTTATAAGGTAAATATACATGTATGAGAAAAGTTAATATATGAAGGAAGGTCATTCCAGGTAATAAAAACAATGTTATAAACAGAAAGACAAGTCTGGTGACTAGAACAATTAGACAGGTAGGCACTTTGGCTCATTTGTGCATCATATTTTTGTGAAGAGGCCCAAAGCAAAACTAAACAAAGATACTGATCCTAAAATTAGTTAGAGAAAATTAAGCTGTAGAAGGAGACAGAACCTTGAATTCTGGCTCATGAGTTTGATTTGATTTTTTTTTTTTTAAGTGGGGAAGTAGTAAAATACACTTTCTTTATGTTTTTTTTTTATTATGCATACAAATTGAAAATGCTGCTTTAAGAAAGAAAAACTGTTATTTTAAAAATTCATAAGTTGATTATGACCTACAAATACTAATCTACCAGAGTAGTCTGTCTGTATTTTCATCTTATGATATCACAAAGAAGAGTGACTGGATTTAATGACATTGTGTTTCTGTGTATAAGCCCATAGAGGTGGCAACTCATTAATCATAGAAATCATGCCGAGAAGTTGAGAAAAGAATCATTGAATGAAGCAATTTAAAAAAAATCAATATTGCCAGGATTTGATTTTTTAAAAAAGAAAGAAAGAAAATAATTATGAAAACTGAAGCCAGATACATATTTGTGTAATCAATTCTGGCTGCTGAACTAATTATATTATTTTGTAACGTAATGATCAGGGAACAAAACAGTTGAGAAAAGTAAAAAAAAAAAAAAACCTCACATGATCAAAAGTGACCACAGCAAACATGTCTCTGATAAGAAAATACGACCTGAATGACGATCAATAACAAAATCAATAGCATAACTGCACTATCTAATATCTACACTCCCATTAATGAACCTCAATACTAGAATGTTGAATCAACAAAATAGATTACAGTTAACTTAATCTCAATTCCTATAATATGAGGCTTAAATACAGATGACATATTATTCAAAAAAATTTATCAGTGTTGACTAGCAGTGTTGAAATAATGGTTATCACCAGCGAGGACCAAGAAGACTATATAATTAGAATGTCTCATGTTAATTTTCAAAAACCAAGGTAATATTTTTGTAAAACATTTTGCAAAAAAATGCTTTATATATAGTGAATTAGTTGTTAAATTTGAAGTTACATTTTGCAAAAATGCTTTATCTGTAGTAAATTAGTTGTTAAATTTCAAGTTATATAAAATAACTTAAAAATACATGTAAAGTTCTTAGAAGGGCACATAACAATAGTAAGGCATCTGTGAATGTGAGCTGTGCTTTTTTAAAGAAAAGAGAATGAGGTCCAAACCTGCCTTACAATTGATGCACTCATGTTCTTATTCTCATTCGCCACATTTTTCCTACTCACTTCACCACCGATTTCTCATCTAATGAATACCAGTATTATATGAAAATGAAAAAAAAAAAACATGGATTTTTATCCAACTGTTCCTACCTGTGGGTTGAAGCAAGTAACTTAGCTCCTGCCATAATTCTCCTATTCCAACAAACAGCATAGTGCCACATTCCTCAAAATAATATTGTACAGATAAAATAAAAGAATAACAAAAAATGCTTAGTACAAATATCACTTAAGAATGTAAACCAATTATCTCCATATCTCCATGTTCAAAAGAATGTTTGGCATTAACCAACAAATATTCTTACCCGATTATTTATATCACCTCTTAGCATGAGTCTAAATAGTATATAGCTCCAGATGGGAGAGTACATTACTAGAAAGGAAAATTACTTATCTTGAATATTTTTTATTTCTATAATCAGAACCAACAAATAAAAAGAAGCACCTAACACACAATTGGAAACTTTTCTATTATTCTTAAAGAAATCAAAACACAAAACAATGGACTAGAACCAAGAAGGATTGTTACTCATAGCATTCATGAGATTGGCCCAATAGCTTTATAATGCCACTCATTTAAATATAATTCCAAGTTTATTATATTATTTAACATCTCAGAGAATCAGCATTACTCTAATTAAATGTATATGTATATTCATGAAAATGAATACATATAGACATGTGAAAATATACATATACTTGTAGATATTTTAAGCAGAAAATTATTAATATGGTTTTACTTAAATTCTAGAAGCACTCATGAAACATGGAATTAATTCCTGCTCTGAATTGTTTCAGTGGAAACTTACCCTCTGTATCTTCCCTGGGAAACACAAAGCAGCAATATAAATCAATGGGATTTTTACTCCTAGATAATACCTACTCTGCCTGATCCTGGTGAGAATATTGGGAATCAATTTTATAGCCCTCTGGGGATTCTGTTCCCTTGTCTTTAATTATAACAGTTCACATTGTTTTCCATCTCCTCTTCTAGGGCAAAGAAACAGAATTGCATTTTTTTCTTTCTTTCTTCCTTTCTTTCTCTTTTTTTAAATTTTTAAAAATTTTTTATTTCTTTTCAGCGTAACAGAATTCATAGTTTTTCCACCACACCTAGTGCTCCATGCAATGCATGTCCTCCATAATACCCCACCTGACTCCCCCAACCTCCCACGCTGCGCCCCTTCAAAACCCTCAGGTTGTTTTTCAGAGTCCATAGTCTCTCATGGTACATATCCCCCTACAATTTCCCTCCACTCCTTCTCCTCTCCATCTCCCCATGTCCTCCGTGTTATTTGTTATGCTCTGCAAATAAGTGAAACCATATGATAACTGACTCTCTGTCAAGCAGAGAGAGCCAGTTATCATATGGTTTCTTTCTCTTTTTAATATTTACTCTGGGTAGATAATTATGTCTCCTTCCTTAAGTTTTAGTTTGAAATCCCTGAAACTTTCTGCTCTCTTTCACTTACATAATAATAAGAGGAAAAACATGCTGAGTGCTTCGTGTGTAATTGGCACTGTGGCAAACATATATGTAAACTCACAGATACTTACCAACATTGTTTGTGTCAGTTACTATTATCACTTAAATTTTTTGTTTGTGGGGGGAGACAAGATGGCGGGGAACTAGGAGGAGGCTCTGGTTCAACCTGTCCCCTAAAGTGAGCTGATTACCTACCAAGGAACTCCGATCACTCATGAAATCAGCCTGAGATCAAAATTCTACTCGTCAGGATCTCTACTGGGGCAGAAGACGCCAGTGGGATGTCAGGATCTCTATGGGGGCAGAAGACTCCAGTGGGCAGGTAAAGCAGAGCGGGAACACCGGACTGGTATCGGAAGATAAACAAAAGGGGGATGGAGCCACCAGAAGAGACGCATTGGGAAGTAATACCCCAATACGAGAGTCCCCTAAGACTGGGGACCAGCATTAACTTGAAGACTGATAAAAAGCACTCAAAAAGAGAAAAGATCATAGGGTGAAATTGTGGGAATTGGAACTGTTAGGGACAGGAGCTTAAGTCCCCCATGGAGGGCAGACACCCCTGGCCATGAGCCAGAGAGAGTGCAGTGGAGAAACCAGGTCCTGGTCCCTGAGCTTTGAGGAGACCTCCTAAGGGCGCTGGGTATGTGGCAGGGGCTGGGACCCTCCCGGAGCAGAAACAGGCTTTTGCAGTCCCCACCTGTGTGCCGTGCCACGCTGGCAGAGCCTGAGATGCGCTCCACCCCCTCCCCTGAGAGAGGCGCGTGGGCACCAGTGGGGGCTCTAAGACCCAGAAAGTCTGATCGATCCCAGCTCGGGCCAGCGGGAAAATCTCTGTGTGCCTTCCCCACTTGGAACCTCTCTGGGGGTCTGGAGCTGCCCAGACAGCTGCCGCTTGTGGTTTTGAGTACAAGCAGGACACACAGGTGTCCCCAGAGATCACGGCTGTGAACCTGCTCTGCAGCACCCAGAGGGGAACAGACTGGGGCTTCTCTCTGGGAGGGAGGTCTGGGTGCAGTTTGCTTTCCTCTAAACCTCCAAGAACCATCCGGAGCTGCCAAGGGGAGAGAAAACAAAGGAACAGACATAAAAACCTCCAGAGAACAAAAGCCTAAAGGCCTGGTTTCCTCAGAGCCCACCCCCTGGAGGGGGGCGGGAGGACTTAACCCAGGAAACACTGCCTGAAAACCGACGCAGCAGGCCCCTCCCCCAGAAAGCCAACACGCCGAGAAGACAACAATCACTACTATTTCATAGATACGTTTAATTATTAATTCGTTCCCACTACTCTGGTTCATTTTTAAAAATTTTTTTAATCTTTTTTATTTTGTTATATAGATTTTTTTAGCCTATTTACTATCACAGTGAGACGTCCAGTACATCAAATTCCATAATAACCTTCGAACCTGAACTTTTTGATACATATACCCATGTTTTTCTTTTGCATTTCTATTATATATATATATATATATATATATATATATATATATATATATATATATTTTAAACTTCACTTTAGTTTAGATCAATCTTTACTTTTATTTGCTAATATTCATATAGAGTTAAAATTCAAGGTAATCCCCTTTCCCCAATCAATGCTACCCCTATAGGTAAAAAAATTTTTAATTCCCTGATATCTTAGGAAAGTTGTATCCCTTAAAAAAGATATCAAGATACATCCAGGAAGAAGGAAAATAACCTTCCTCGCCCACAGTGAGAATTTACAACCACTCTCCCATCTTTTTCTCCTACCAGTATTTTTGTATACTCGTGTTTCTCCTGGTAGTCTATAAATCTTATACTTAGGGTTCTTATTGACGAGGTTATTTTTTTTGTTTGTCTGTTTGTTTCTCTGTTTCCTTCTACATATATTTGTACATATTTTTTTTTCTTCTCTTGTCATATACTTTTATCAGTCTTTTTTGTTTTTCTGTATTTGTTTGTATACTTCACAAACCTTACCTTGGGGCCCATTTGGGCTGAGCCTTCTCTTTTATCCTTCTTTCTTTTCCCTCTCTCTCTCTCTCTTTCTCTATTTTTCTTCTTTCTCTCTTTCTTTTTTTTTTCATTTGGGTGGGGACTCTTGATTGCTCAGAAGCATTCCAGGGTGCACATTCACTGCACCAAGGTCGATACATCCAGCTACAACCATTCAGACAACTTTCACCAAAATGACTAGGAGGAGGAATGCCCAACAGAAGAAAAATTCAGAGGATGGGCCCTCTGCAACAGAGCTAATGGCTACCGACATAGACATTATGTCGGAAAGGGAATTCAGGCTAACAGTTATCCAGGCAATAGCGAGGTTGGAGAAAGCCATGGACGACCAATTGGAATTGATTAGGGCAGAACTGAGAGCCACCAGGGATGATGTTCACAATTTTAGGGCAGAACTGAAAGCCACCAGGGATGATGTTCACAAGGCTCTCAATGTGTTCCAATCTAATCTAAATTCTCTAAAAGCTAGGGTAACTGAGACAGAAGATAGAATTAGTGCTCTGGAGGACAAACAAATAGAGAGAAAGGATCAGGAGGAAGCCTGGAACAAACAGCTTAGAAACCACGAAAACAGAATCAGGGAAATAAATGATGC
>PISX010026300.1:0-24715 GCA_004024625.1 Mellivora capensis | reverse complement strand
CTCTAAACGCAAGGATGTATCAGAATTGGCCTTAGGAATAATGTAAGCGAATACACATACAAGCCCCTCTTTAGATGGGCACCAGCTATTAAACCCCTGCCCTCCCATTCTGTCTCTTCCTTTCTCTCTCTCTCTCTCTCTCTCTCTCTCTCGCTCGCTCGCTGGCTCTCTCTCCCTCCCTTCCTTTCCTTCTCCTGTGGACCAGCTCAGCAGTGTGGGGAAAAGGCCAAGGATTTGTTCCCTTTATGGTGACACCAGTGTCTCTTTCTCCCATTGTTAAGTCATTTCCAAGTACAGAGGTTCTTTGACAGTAGAGTTCAGTGTGAGTGGAGTTTCCTCATTTAATTTACTTTGGGAATTCCCCTCACTAGGTCCAAGCCAGTTTTATCTTGTGGATTTGAACAGCAGCATAAGCAGAGCATTGCACAAGGCCAGGAAAGCACATTTGATCCAATAAGAGCTCCCATCTCTCTGTTTAGCAGTTCCAAAATTGGTAGGTAGTGTAGCAACAGAATTCCAAAAAAAATCATTAAGAATTCTTGACCCTAGAATGAATGTTGCTTGGAAGCTGCAACAACTTAACTCATGCCTTTGAGTCTCAATTTCATAAAATTAAGCCATTAATATCACCATAGACCAGGAGGTTCTTAATTTATATCAAAGGGTATGTAGAATCTGAATGGGAGTGTTCCATCTTTAGTCTTACTAACCTATAACTGAAATTTATAAATTTAACTATAAATGCAAACAATGAACCACAATAATATTAGGAGTACCTATGACTTTGTCACCAACAGAAATCACAGATAATTTCCTATTTCAGGTTTTACAGATATCTCAAAAATCACTATGCTGATGTTACAATTAAATCATCATCACCTTTTTTTGTTTTATTTAATAGATTATATATGTTCTTAGAATAGGTTTAGATATACAGAAAAATTAAAGAGACAATATAGGGTTCCTATATGTTCCACTCCCAGTTTCCTCTGTTATTAATAGCTTACATTAGTATAGTACCTTTGTTACGATTAATGAACCAATAATGCTACACTAATATTAACTAAATTCTGCACAGTTTCCTTAGGTTTTATCTAAGGTTTTCAATTCTTTTCCCAGCTCCCATCCAGGACACTATGCTACCTAAAATTGTCATGTCCCCTTAGGATCCTCTGAGCTGTGATAGTTTCTCAGATTTTTCTTGTTTTTGATGACCTTGACAGTTTTGAGGAGTCGTGGTCAAGAATGTTGATTTAATCTGTCTGATGCTTCTCTCTGATAAGACTGGGGTTATGGTTGGGGCGCCTGGGTGGCTCAGTGGGTTAAAGCCTCTGCCTTCGGCTCTGGTCATGATCCCGAGTCCTGGGATTGAGCCCTGCATTGGGCTCCCTGCTCAGCGGGGAGTCTGCTTATCCCTCTCCCTCTGGCTCTAGCCCCTGCTCGTGGTCTTTCTCTCTCACTCTTTATATCTCAAATAAATAAATAAAATCTTAAAAAAAATAGTAAGAAATGTAACTCCAATAATCTCATCCATTTATTTACTTGTTCCATTCTAGTGCACATGTATAGCAATATAATAATTGTTAACTCATTAGCTCAATATCACTATTTTTGAGTATAGTAGTTAATAGAATCACTGTTACATCTTGTTATTTAGTGAATTTAAATGCCTGTATGTTTCTATATCACAAATCTTGTTTCTTAAGTATTTTAATAACTGCATTTAAAAATTGGCAATTAGTTTCTTTTGAAATCATATATATTTTATGAATTTAAAAGTTATTTTTTCTGTCCTCTTTTTAAAAAAGATGCCTTTATTCACTTTAGAGGAAGAGAGAGAGCGCAGGGGGAGGGACAGAGGGAGAGGGATAGAATCCCAAGCGGGTCCCCCACTGAGCACAGAGCCCTACTCCAGGGCTCCATCCCAGGACCCTGAGATCACCACCAGAACTGAAATCAAGAGTGGGAGGCTAAACCAACTGAGCCACCCAGGCTCCGAAAAAGTGTTATTTTAAGAAAAGTTAAAGAAACTGCTCCAGATTGTTAAAGGGAACCATGGTAAAAAGAAGGCTAGGATCCCAACCACAGAAGAGTTTTTTGAGGATGTTCTTAAATGACAGGCACTTTTTTTTTTTTTTTTTTTTTGAGGATGTTCTTAATGGCAGGCATTAGACAGAGTCCATGCTTGGTAAGTGCCACCCTTGGCCACTTGGGCTGCCTTCCATCTTCTTTTAAAGTTCTAAATACCTTGGAAAAGAGAATATGCTAACTCTTGTGGTTAATAAATTATAATTTAGGGGCCTGGGTGGCTCAGTCAGTTAAATGTCTAACTTCGGCTCAGGTCACGACCTCAGGGTCCTGGGATTGAGCTCTATGTGGGGCTCCACACTCAGCGCAGAGTCTCCTTGTCCCTCTGCCCCTTCCTCCACTTGTGTGCACGTGTTCTCTCTTCCTTGCTCTCAAATAAATAAAATCTTCAAAAAAATAATTTATAATTTAGTTGCAGTATATGCTAGGTATCAGGTGCTAGAGGTAAAAGTCTGTGTAATGTCAAGGAGAAGGAGAATGGGAAGGCGAAGGGAACCAGAAGACTAAGATGACTCTGAAGTTCAGGGGTTTTGTAGTTGAATAGATATGGTCTTGGATTCTCTCATTCACAGTCTGACTTTGTCTCATTTTTGAAATAAGAAGAGCAATGGCTGTCCTTAAGAATAAAAAATAGATGTTTGCAAAGTCTTTTCCTTCAATTTGTCTTGAAGCCGTGGAGATTAAATATGGTGACTTGGGATTAGAACATAGTCTGTTGTCCTTCCTAGTACAGTTTTCGTCCTATGAAGCCAGACTCGCTGGAGGTATAGACAGTGTCTCATGATAATTGAGGCTTCTTCATCCATCAAAGTACTCTTGTCAGGTGTTTTTACTCATGACAGAGAATCAGTGTTGATGGTGCTAGGGAAAAGACAAAAATAAAGAAGTAAAATGGGAGAAATTAACTGTTCAGGTACTATACCATGGCAAGAGGCATAATGGAACTAGAAAGAAAAGGAATAATAAATGAGAAATATTTTATGTCAACACATAAAGCTTGAATCTTTCTTCTTGGAACTTGACATATACCAGTTTACCAGACAACTTCATTAGTGAAGGCCAGAGTCAGGTGAAAGGTCTTTTTTTTTTTTTTACTCTATGACTTTTCATTGCTCAGTCTTTTAAAAAAAAATAATCTTTTGCTCATGACTCTGAGGTCTGTAATTCTTCCTTCCTGATATTCAGGAGTTAGAGATCAAATGGCCTAATGATATCATGAGTCTCAGCAAGGGACAATGTGAACCGAGAGCCAGAGGCCAGGTGTGCCTGAAGCTGTCCATAGTAGAACCAGTCCTTTGGGTTAAGGAGTCCTCCCAGAAGGTGCTCATTTAAATGCAAATACACTGTCAAGGAGTGGTAACTGAGTATGGAGTATCTCATTAGCAGCTATTAACAATTTAGCAGAGATTAGCTTCTCAGATTTATGACTGAGAGGAGTTGTCAGGGTGATTCGGCTCCAGCATCTGTCACCCACTGCCTTGCCAGGTCTCCTGCTCTCCTCACTCCATAGGAGTCTGTTTAAAGCTGGGAATTTGGTTTACTAGGAGAGAATTGGGCACTTAGTATGTGACAGTCAATATTGTCTTACATAATTTTGATTTATAAGAAAGGGTAGGAGGAGAATTTTTATAATAATGGTACGCGCGCGCGTGTGTGTGTGTGTGTGTGTGTGTGGTGACTGCTCTGCTTGGGTTCCACAGAAATCTTAAAATTTTATGCCAAATATCTCTTTCAATGAGGTCAGAAAATATATCCTATAAAACCTGTACAAATGCAATTCAGGGGTAACAAAGCTATAGTTATAGTACAAGTTGCATTCAAATAATTACAGATAGTGTAAGATTTCCTACATTAATATGAAAGCACCGATACAAGAGTACAAGATAACAATCATTCATATGAAGATTGGTATTAGATAATGAATGGTACCAACCCATATAACTGAAAGAAGGGAAGTGCTGCAAACCGAACAGAAACTGTTTCTTTAGACATTGCTACTAATTCACCTTGTTTTTACTGGTAAGGAGTTGACATATAATACCAGACCAATATAATACAGGGAGTATTCTGTAACTGGAACTCTATATTTAATTGTGAAATGTTTATTAGCTTAAGTGAAATGCTTAGTAAATAGCATTTGATACATTCAACAGCATGATGTAAGCAATTTTCAAATTAACCTTTCTTTTAAAATCATCATTATGAAGTCATGAAATAAAACAATCTACTTAGGTAGTACTCTTTAAATTTTATTTTTTAAGTTGAAGTCTTTTAAAGAACCTGACCAAATGAATAAATCCCTTCTGAAGAAAGTACTCTTTATTGAAAACTTTTCTATTATAATGAATGGATTATTAGATAACATTTATTAAAAATGTTTCTATAATTCTTCATTTTTTTCATGAAAAAGGATTGAATATCAATTCCTCAAATCCAATTAAGGCTAATAAAAAAAGGAAATTTAAATTTGATTTAAACATAAGTTTCAGTGAATTGTGTTTGGTCAGCAGGAAGTTGATATTTATTCAGCAGATATTGGTGGAGTATCCAATTTGTGCTGCTGTTCTAAGAAACAAATTTACAGAAGTAAACAAATGAATCTCTTCCTTAAGGATCTTATGTTCCAGTGGAAGAAGACCATAAGCAGATAAATACAGTTTTTTAGTTTTGGGAAGAGCCATGAAGCAGCAGTGTAATGATGCAAAGGTAGGGGCAGTTACATAGGGTGATTTGAGCACAGATGTGGAAGAAGTGTAGGAACAAGCCATTTGAAGACAGTTGATACTTGAATAACATGGGTTTGGGCTTCATGGGCTCACTTATAGGTGTATGTTTTATTGTACAGTACTGTAAATGGATTTTCTCATGATTTTCTTAATTTTCTTAACATTTTCTCTAGCTTTTTTGTAAGAATAGAATATATAATACATATAACATACAAAATATGTGTTATCAACTATTTGTTATCAGTAAGGCTTCCAGTCAACAGTAAGCTCTTAGTAGTTAAATTTTGGGGGAGTCAAAAGTTACATATGGATTTTTGAATGCACAGGATGTTAACATGCCTAGCCCCCATTTGTTCTAGGGTTAACTGTACATTGAAAAGAGGTTTGGCATTTGTAGGTAGGGGAGCTTATACTTTATGTGTTCCAGACTAGAAGGCTAGTTTGTTCGCAGTGAATTGCTTAATGGGAAAATTGTTAGAAGATGAGGTTAGAAAGGCATGTGAGTGAAAAATCATTTAGAACTTTTTGGACAGTGGTCAAGAGAGAGATTTAAGGGATTAGAAGTTTGTTTGGGGACCTGCTAAATTTGTGATGCCTATCAGATCTTTGTGGAGATGTAAAGTAGGCTATGGATATACTAGACTGAAATTTGGGGAGGGAGGGGAGCCTGGGTGGCTCAGTCAGTTAAGCAACTGCCTCTGGCTCAGGTCATGATCCCAGAGTCCTGGGAGCAAGCCCCATGTCAGGCTCCCTGCTCAGTGGATAGCCTGCTTTCCCCTCTGCCTCTCCCCCAGTTTGTTCTCTCTCTCTCTCTCTCTCTGTCAAATCAATCAATCAATCAATCCTTAAAAAAATGAAACTCAGGGAGAGAGGTGTCATGGGTATATAGAAAATTTGTGAATCATCATAATAAAGCCTGAAGACCAGATGAAATTACTTTGCCAGTAAGTGTAGGCAGAGAATACTTGATGTTGGAGGACTGAGCAATGGGACAGTGCAGTATCTAGAAGATCCAGTAAAGGGTAAAAGAAGTCAGCAGACATAAGAATTGTCCCAGAAGCCAAGTGAAAATGTGTTAGAAGGAAGAGGGAGTGATTATTAGTCCCATTGCTGCTAGTAGATTAGGATGAGAATTGATAATTTAGTATAGGATTTGGCAACGTGGAGATAACTAATAACCTTGACAAGAAGAGTTATTGTATAATGGAGAGAACAAAAATCAGCAAATGGGAGAAAAGAAGCAGAAACATTAAGCAGAGCTACCCTTTTTGACTAGTTTGCATAAAAAGAAGCAGAGCCATGGGGCATTAATTAAGGTGTGATAAGGAAGCAAAGACAGTATTTTTTTTTCTTCCTTTATGATGGGAAGTATTACACCTTTGTATACTGGTGGGAACTTCTAGTAGAGAGTGAATAATTGTTGATATGGAAGAGAGGAGACACAGTAGAAGAGAAATCCTTAATTAGGTAAGGGGAGAGGAATCCAGTATAGCGTGGAGGGCTTGGCCTGAGATCAGGGGACAAATACTTCTTCACCAAAGGAGGGAAGCCTGAGTGTGTGGTTTCTGATAGCTGGAAAGGTTGCAGAGAATAATCCGATCTGCAGGAGACCAAGTGACACTGAGAGAAGTAGAACTCAGATTTATATTACAATGGCGGACCCAGATGAACTCCTGCTCGAAGTTCCATGGCTGGGGCAACCGGGTTTTAGGGCTTTTGTAGGGTACTGCAGGCAGTCAGGTTCTAAGGGCTATGCTGACTGAAGGTAGGTGGGCTTAAACTGGGGGAGTTGGGGATGCTTTAGGAGGGAACAGTAGTGCAGGGAGCCTGTGGCGGGAAGCCTGTTTACAGAAGCAGAAGCAGAAGCAGAAGCTGCTGGTTATCTCTTGCTCCCAGAAGGGCTTCTGGTTATCTCTAGCTTATTGTTAGTAACTTTCCATCTTCTGGGGCCTCCTGGCCTGGGTCTGGTCTGGGTAATTTTCCTCTTGACAAGCGGGTTGGTAGATTAGGTGTTCGGAGCTTATGGAGATTCTATTCCATTTCTGCCCATATTCTTAGTGAAATAAAAAGCATCTGGGAATTTAGAAAAAGGAGTAAGTGTTGAAGATGTTAGGAGAAAGAAGTTCTGAAACCATCACCTAGGAAAGAGGGAAAGAAAATTGATTTATTAATCAGTTTTCTGGTAAGTACTAAGAGTTCACATAGGGTTAGTGATTATGAATTAAATGAGACCAATTAGCCATTGTCATTTTTCTCCAGCCATATTTAGCTCCTTGGCATAGGTGCTGAATTTGCATAAGTTTCTATTTTGCAAGGGTTGACATTTTGGACAACTAATACAATGGAGAGTGAGGGCCACCGGACCTCAGAAGCTACAGGAAAGGGTGATTCTGGTGATGGACCATGGACTCTAACTGAGGTAAGCAGGGAACTGAGGAATTAGATCTTGAGGACAACACTTGATTTTAACTGTATATTGGATCACAAGAGCAGAAAATTCTGACTGACAGTGGTATGCTAAGAGCAAACACAGGAGCCCCCATGGTTCACTCTGTCACATAGGAATACACAGTGTGTGCTTCAGCTTCATTCCTGACTCTGATTTCTTGACCCTTAAGTCAATGACATCATCTAAAGTGAGGTATGCATTTTTTTAAAAAGATTTTATTTATTCATTTGACAGAAAGAGATCACAAGTAGGCAGAGAGGCAGGCAGAGAGAGGAAGCAGGCTCCCTGTTGAGCAGAGAGCCCAATGTGGGGCTCGATCCCAAGACTCTGGGATCATGACCTGAGCTGAAGGCAGAGGCTTTAACCCACTGAGCCACCTAGGTGTCCCTGAGGTATGCATTTTTGATAAGTCCTTCGGAAATTTATTTTACAAAACTTTTTAAATTTCAAAATTCTTAAATAGAAATAAGTATAACAGAGCTTGCCGTGTTTTCAAGTGCTTCCCAAGTTATTCCTGGCTCTGACTTTCAGATGTACCTCCTCTATCATCAGAAGTAAGAATAAAAAGTTGAAATTAAACAAATATTTTATTTTCAAAGAGATATGTAGCCCTGGTGTTTTGCTTCGTTTTGTTTTGTTTTCCTAATCTGGGCCAAATCTCATTATTGACTTCACTTCCATTTATTTTTCCTCCAGTGTAAGCGAGTTTATTACTAATTTCCCCCTGTGTATATGAGGCATGTTTGCCCCCTCGTGGATGATTCTGTAACTGTCACCAGGAATTTTTCTTGTTTTTAGTGGTGGGGGGAGGAGACTGAACGTGCAAATATTGTGGTTGATGGGAATTTCTTTTTAAAAATGTCAAGATAGGGGCGCCTGGGTGGCTCAGTGAGTTAAAGCCTCTGCCTTCGGCTCAGGTCATGATCCCAGGGTCATGGGATCCAGCCCCGCATTGGGCTCTCTGCTCAGCGGGGAGCCTGCTTCCTCCTCTCTCTCTGCCTGCCTCTCTGCCTACCTGTAATCTGTCTGTCAAATAAATAAATAAAATCTTAAAAAAAAAAAGTCAAGATACTGACCAAAGAGATTGAAATCACAATTTAATCCTCTGCTATTAGTTTCAAATTTGGGGATTATGTTAAGGACCACACTTGGGGTGCCTAGGTGGCTCAGTCATTTAAGTGTTTGACTCTTGGTTTCAGCTCAGGTCCTGATCTCAGGGTCTTGGGATTGAGACCTGAGTGGAGCCCCCAGGGGGCTTTGAGCTCAGCAGGGAATCTACTGGAGATTTTCTCTCTCTCCCGCTTCCTCTGCCTCTCCCTTGCTCACTCATGCTCTCTATCAAATAAATACATTTAAGTAAATAAATTTTTAAAAGGACAAGTCAAAGAAGTTAAAATTTTGACATTCTTTTTAAAAAGGAGAAAGCAGAATTATTGAAAAGTCTAGTCTTACCCTTATTTAAATATTAAAATCCTTATTGTTTGTAACTTAACTGAGAAGGATGAGACAGCTTTTCTTAAATTAAAGATTATGTAAATGTAAGTAGAGGAAAGCCCGCCATAGACTAATTTTCATTTACTGCATATGAAAATATACAAGTTATGAGAAAGTCCATTCTTAAGGAACATGAATGAATCTAACTTTTCCTTAAGCGTTCTCAGGAACATACTAGAAAAAATAACTTCAATGTACTTAATTAAGCATTTATAATATAACTCCTAGAGAGCAAAGAGTATCTTCCAACAAACATTTCTTCCTTTATTCATGATTTTATTCATAAAACAAACAAGAAAAAAAAACTATTGAAAACTTACCATGTGCTTGGCACTGTTTGAGGTTCTGGGGATAAGACTTAGTTTCATTCCTCAAAGAGTTGCATTCTGATGTAGAGACAAAAATTGCAACAAAGTATTATAAATTTCACTGCAGAAGTTTTGTGCATGGTATAAATGCAAGCAACGTATTTTAAGTTCATTCTAAAGGATTAGTTCACAGAAGTTTCACAGAAGAGAGGGCCTGAGATGTCTTGGGAGGTCTTTAAAGAGATGAAGAGTGGGTGTTGGGGTTAGGGGGCAAAGGCAGTCTAGTCTTAGTAAATGTATATGGATATGATTTTGTGGCTTATTTACCCATGCTTAATCTCATAAAAGGAAAGTGAAGTAATATATTTTAATGTTTTGATGCAGTTTGGTGAATACACTTAAGTGCCAAAAGTAAATAACGAAAATGAGAAGTACACAAAAAAATCATAAAAATTCATATTTGTATGTCTATTGGGAACAAATAATTTTTTAAAATGTTTAACTTCGTACGTAACAGGATTCTACATTCATGTCATTTTTTTTAAAGATTTTATTTATTTATTTGACAGAGAGAGAGAGAGAGAGAGAGAGATCACAAGTAGGCAGAGCAGCAGGCAGAGAGAGAGAAGCAGGCTGCCTGCTGAGCAGAGAGCCCAATGCGGGGGTTCGATCCCAGGACCCTGAGATCATGTCCCCAGCCGAAGGCAGAGGCTTAACCCACTGAGCCACTCAGGCACTCATGTCATTGTTAAGCTGCATCAGAAGCAGCATTCAGAGGTGCACAGATGCACGAAAAGATCATTCACATTGCCTGCACATTACAGATAAGTACTTATTACAATAGGTCTCTAAAAATGAAATAATTCGGTGTTTCTCATTGTACTTATCAATTGGTATAATTGGTATATATGAATCATGTTAGGTGAAGAATTGCTGATCAGAAATTTTATGTTTGAATTTTTTTTCATGTAACAGTAAACCTTTTCAGCCTTTAAATATCACGTTCAACAAATGTGTTATTACGCTGGAGAAAGTGAAGTCAAGTGTCTGGAATAAACACTGTGAGAAGTAACTGAAGAACTAGGAATATGAGATGAGACAAGGCCATGAGCCAAAGGTGATGGTTCTAATCTACTATTGGAGTTTGACCTATGAAAAGAATTAGGCTTCTCCACCCGAAATATACATTAGCTAATTTTAGGTTGATAAAATGATGAACTATTTAACAGCGAGAACCTTTCAACAATAAAAGAGACTGCATTTTAAAATAATGAACTTCCTGTCACTGAAATATTTTCACAGAGATTGAAGCCAAGAAGTTGGAAAAGAAAGTTTTTACAATGAGAAAATTCCTTGATTCTATGGCTCACCAACTCCTCAAACATTCCCCACATTGTGACACTTACGTGTGATATCTTTAAGTGGCCATTCAAAGTTGATTGTTGTTTGTGCCATACCTTATGAATGTTAGCCTTCATTCTGTCTAAATCTTATCTTCTTAACCGAATTAGCATTATCCCTAAACAAGGAGACATCTTTCATAAGGAAATGTAAAAGAAGAAATGTCCAAACTAAGTTTTTACAAAATTCTGTTATTAATTTTTGTTTACTAAATTTTAGTTTACTAAAAAACTTCAGAGCAGCATGAGTTCCCATGTGCCCTTTACCCAACATCCCTAAATGTTAAGTTTATCATATCATATATCATAGCATGTCATAGCACAATTATTGAAACCAAAAAGTTTGCAGTGACACAATACTACCAACTAATTTTTAGACTATTATTCAAATATTGTCTGTTGTCCTGTGGTCATGTTCGAATCCAGGATCCCTTATTGCATTAATTTGCCGTATCTTCTCATTTTTCAATCTAAGATAGTTCCTGTGTTTCTTTTTCTTTATGACCTTGAACTAATGGAGAATCCTAGTAAATTAGTACATGTAAAACAATGTAGAATGTTTCTTAATTTGGATTTGTTTGATAATTTCTCCTGGGTTAGACTGATGTTATGCATTTCCCGACAAGAATACCACAGGATGGGGCACCTGGGTGGCTCAATGGGTTAAGCCTCTGCCTTGGGCTCAGGTCATGATCTCAGGGTCCTGGGATCAAAGTCCAATATTGGGCTCTCTGCTCAGCAGGAAGCCTGCTTCCCTCTCTCTCTCTGCCTGCCTCTCTGCCTACTTGTGATCTTTCTCTGTCAAATAAATAAATAAAATCTTAAAAAAAAAAAAAGAATACCACAGGATGATGTTATGTCCTTACGTGCACCCTATCGAGAGGTTCAAGAAATCATATGTCTCACTATTGGTGATACTAACTTTGATGGCTCGGTTATAATGATTGCTGCAAATTTACTATTTTTCCCTTTGTAATTATTTGGGATTGTTCAAATATTCTGCTTCTAGTTTTATTGCCCCACATTAATTTTGATATCCATCAAATAATCCCTGGCTCCAACAATTACTGTGATGTTTGACAAATTATCATTTTCTATTCCCATCATTTCTTCTAATTTTTTTTATTAACATATAATATATTATTTGTTTCAGGGGTACAGGTCTGGGATTCATCAGTCTTACACAATTCACAGCACTTACCCTAGTCTTCTACATTTATTGACTATAGTTTGACTAAAAGGAAGAGTTGTTCCTTCTCCCTCATTTATGTATTTATTCAGTTATTTATTTATATATATCAGTATGAACTTGTGGATATTTATTTTATTCTATGGGTTAAAATCCATTGCTATTATTCATTATTTTGTTTCTCAAACTGTTCCAGATTTGGTCTTTGGTACTCCATCACGCTGTCTCCCATGTTTTTTCCACACAGCTCTAGAGTTGTAGCTTACTTTCTGGCACTACAAAATATTTCAGACCTTTCTTTTACTTTTTCCTGTCCCAGCCTTGAATCAGTCATCTCTCCATAGAGTTCTTGTTCCTTGTATTAAATAATGGTATTTAGAAATCAGCATCTTGGTATGCGGTCTACCCTTTGCTACCCAAGCTACCCTATTGCCCTGTGAGCAGACAGACCTAAAAACATATATACAAATACATATGTACACATGTACAAATATCTGTTGATTTTTATCTTTATCTATCTGGGTGTGTAAACACACACACACACACACACACAGTTCAAATTGATACATGAATTCAAACTAATACCTTGATTTTGATCCAACACCATAGGGATTATTCTAGCCTCTTTCTCACCATTTCCTTATTTGTAACTCCTTTCTTTAACAACTAAAAATCCAATTCCTATTATCCACAGTCTATTTTTCACCCAGTTCTAAAATACACATAAACTATTTAAAAATCATTAACCTATACCCCTGTTAAAAATAAATTTACTAACAAGTTTAATATTTGTGTATACGTAGATCTTTCTGTCTTTAGCCTTGCAGTATATACTGTGTATATTTAATTATAGTATATTAAAGTACTGTTTTCCAAAGTTACTTAGGTTAGTTCTTTCCTACTGCCTTCAGTGTGATTTCGTTATTCATTTGTAAAAGTTAGGTTTGTTACTATTTATGTTCTATTTTGGGATCCTCTCAAATCCTGCTTGATTTTAATAATTTCTTTACTTGGGTATGTGAAAAATGTTCATAGTTTTAATTGGAACTATATAAAAATATATGCACACTGTCATCTTCTTCTCATCCCTTCTATCCCATTCCCATTCTTCCTTTCTTTAAGCTCATTCCCAACTGCTTTCTATAGATAGTTAATCACACTTATTTCTGGTTTATCCTTTCTGTATTTCTTTTTGTACAAATGAGTAGATATAGGTACATTTTGTTATAGTCCTTTCTTTCTTACATGAAAATTGGCATACTATAGATGTTCTTTTGAACTTTGCCTTTCAAATATGTTGGAAATCACCCTATATCAGTTGCTAGAGATCTTCTTCATTTTCTTTTTCTCCTTGATAGCTGCACAATATCCACAGAGTAAAAAAAAATACAGTACTTTGTGCTCAACTCAGACCTAATGAACGAGAATTTCTAGCAGAAAAATTGATAATCTATATATGTAATAAGTTCTCTAGGTAGGTAATTATTTTCATTGGGTGGTTTAAGAAACACTAGTTGACATCTCCGCAATTAACATGTCTAAAATGAAAACTTCAGTTATTTAATTATTCCTTCTTCCAAACTGTTTCATCCTGCAAATCTTTTCTTCCTTAGTGAATGATGCCATGATTCAAGTACTCAAATACTAACTCAAAGCAAAAACCTAGGAATAATCCTTGATTCCTTAACTTTCTTCAATTTTGGCATAGTTTTCATCAGTAGTACTCTGGAATCTATCTCCAAATATATGTGTATATATTTCTCTTCATATTCATTGTCAATTGCCACCATCTTAGTCTAAGCCACTATCATTTCTCCCTTATTCTACCTGAACAGTCTAGTATTCCATGTGAATCTGATCATTTCCACTATCTTCTCAAAACCATTAATGGTTTCACTTACATCTCAAATAAAATAAAAAACCTTAGCCTTGTAAATTCTGGCCCTTATCAATCTGATCATCAGTGTCTTATGTAGATCTCCTTCATACCGGTATCAATCATTTACTTAGGTACAGGATGAGATTCTTCATGTAGGGCTTTTGAGTAGGTAGTTTCTTATGTTGTACTTGTTCTTCTTCTAAGTTTTTTTTCTTTTCTTCTTCGTTTTTTTAATCCTCTTGTTTCAGCTTTAATGTCACCTCCTCTTAGAGACGTTTTCTGGAACCTTTTCTAAAACAAGTTACTGTCCTCTCCCTTTAGTCAGTCTTTATCTGATCTTTGTTTCCTCCTGAGCAACACTTGTAAATAAAGAAATGTAGATAGATGGACAGATTTTTTTTCTTGGTACCAGAATTTAGCAAAAGTTTTAAAGAATGGAATCAGTGAGAGCATTTATGTTACGTTTTCTGAACTCTTTACTAACTTGAGGGAGAAATACTGTAACGAATATTTTATTTACATTGCAGTAAGAAGAGCTCAAGCCCCTTTTGCCAGAGTACCATATCCACCAATATTCCCTTCTTGTGGAAACCCTCTCCCATAAATGATCCTAAAACTCTGGGTTTTATGCAGCTCAAGGAGGTAACAGTCCCCATCTATCTAAGTGTGACAAGTGTGGATTTGTTCCTTTCTGTTACTGATTCTTGATGCCACATTTGGTAGCTACAGACATTTGTCTTATGTTTCAGTTGTATGATGCTGGTCCATTGTTGATCCAGAGCCTTGTGCACCACATGGAGCTTCCATGGTATTGCTAATCCCTTATTGACTGACCAAGATTCATTGGATTCCCAGCCTTGCAATTCTTAGTCTTGATTTCATCATTTATAAGTTATTCATATTCAAGGTTAATTAAAAAAAATCATTTAAGTACTGCATTGGGCTCTTTAAAAAACAACCAGTTCACATTAGTTGGTATTATATTTACATTTTCCCTTCATATTGGCATATTTTGTTGATTTTCTCACTATAAAATGCAAAAGTACATTTTGCCCTAAAGATGAGTTTTAATGTCAATAAGGCAATTTAAATACGTGTGAAAATTATTTCTCTTTGCCTAACACAAATATGTGCCTTATATTCACCTATTAGTAAAGATTCAAATGAGTCACAAAACATTTTTGTTTATTGTCTGTCATTGAGCCTTAAGTTCTAAGAAGTCTTTTTGATGTAGTGAGGAATCAAATTTTATACTATTTAAGAACTAATGTCATAGCTGTTCTATTTTATAATTAAAGAAGAATTGTTTTCGTTTACTTCCTAATGTGCAATTTTTGAATGGCCTGGAATGAGACAAATTATCCTTTGAGGTGAAAAAAGGATAAAGAGGCTCAGTGTTGATGAAAGGAGGAAGCCAAAGAAGAATAGGGAAAGCAGGATTAGCTCCCCTTTCAAAAGAGGGGCAAAATACTAGAACTTTCCATAGGGAAACTAAAGCACACCTTTCTTTCTGAGATTTGAAAGGAAGAGATGCCCTACATTTAAGTATCTAGAGTATATCTTCCTTTTAAAAATGAAGCTAGCTAATCATCTACTGAGGAAGAAGAGAGTAAAATAGCCTGTGAACAAGTCCTTTTTGTGGTATTAAATGAAACTAATTATAATGAATCTCACATATCTAATGAGTTTTAGAATTCCCCTTGGAAAAACTGGCCTGCCCTTTATAAAGAAGAGTAGAGAGTCCAATTGCATGTAATAGGACAACTCTACTAACTCCCTAAATCACACTTATTTAAACCTCCTGTTCAAGGTCTGTTATAATTTTTTATTATATATGTAATTATATGAATGTAATTATATAAAACATATAGTGCCAACAAGAAATCTTCGCTACACTTCTTTGATTAGTCTCCTTAGAGTTACATATTTCCCTTTCCTTTCCAAATACTGAATGGTGACAGTTATTTTTAATTGAAGTGAAAAAATTGATTGTGACTATCACAATACCCTAAGGTACTTGAGGAATTAGAAAATCAGAATTTAAGATCATGATTGCTCATTGACTTTCTTCATAAAGTCATTAGTATTACTTATTACTAAAACTCTTATTTTCTGAGTATTGACTGGGTTCCTGTGACATTTAAGTAGATTATATTAATGATTTTATAATTGTAAGAGTTAGAAGTTGATGCTTTTTTCTCATTACTGGCAAACATTTATTTAAAAAAATTCTTGTAAACAATAGTGTTATTTTAAATATATGGAACTTTTAAAATTATATTTTGAGTAAATAATGCCATTGGTTTTGATGAGTGACCCATTTTTTACTAATCTTATTAGTTAGTTCTCTTTGTTCCAAACCATCCCCATTATGCTAAAAAGTAAGAACTCATTTTTCCAGTTTTAGAAAAGAGAAAGTGTGGGAAGTTTCTGTGGGATTGATGGACATTCTCTGAATAAAAAGGAGCCTAGGGACCTACTTTCATAAGAAGCATTTCCATCGTTATCACTCACGGTCATCTTGCTGCTAAATCCAACAGTCAGTTTTCAGAACTAATTTTACAATCTGTTATGAGCCTGTGACACAGTCAATCTCTCTCTCCTTGAGCCACTTGCTGCCTATGACTTCAGTTCAACCACCCTCTCCTAGTTTCCCTCTGACCTCACTAATCATTTCATCTGGATCTTCTGTGTTGGACATTCCTCCTCTTCCAGACATTAGAACTCTTCTTTTAATCCAGATGCTCTGCTTGATGTAACTCCTGCAGTCTCCTGGAGAGTCAGTGAGATTGGCTGTACTGAGGGAAAATTGTTGGGGAAACTAATTCTTCCTGTATTTGCCCAAACCTTTATTTCCTGTATGGAAGGAGATGTGTAGAATACTGTCATATTGCTGCATCTTGTTACTTTGGGTATATTTTTTCAGAAGGGAGGTGAACTCAAGCTAGAATTAGCCAACCTGCGATGGAGATGGAAGGGAATATTGCTATTTGCCTGTAGCCTGTAATCTAAACTGATTGAAAGTATGATAAGTTAGGACCATGCAGCCTAGAAAAATCCAACTGTTTCTCTACCTGAAAAGGAAGTGATTACAAGACATGGCTGCAATCTCCTCAAAAGGAGATTTGACTGTGGCCTCAAGTCTTTCATAAGCATCTTCCTTTAAAAATTCAGGCAAGACTGGGAAATGGTCCAGGCAGCAAAGATCAGATTAAGGATAATACATTTCTACCTGTACAGTCACATCTTATAGACTGCTTCACTTTCTCTCTCTCCTTCACCTCTGGTTCCAGCCATAGCTATTGTAAAAAATCTTGTGTAGGCATTAATTCTCTTTGCTTGACAGGACTCTACCTCAGAGCAGGTACTGGGTATTTTTCTTTTCCTGTTCTAGGGCTTTTCTAACTTTTTGGCATGGGACACAGTGGCACCCCCTCAGTACTCATAACTCAGGAAAATTGGGGTGACCCACCTAATAGGAGATGTGAGCCAGTGGCTGAATGCTTCTTTATGTCTCCTCAGGCAGAAAATTTTGAGAATCATTTCCTGAGTCTGTTTAGAAAGTCACACATAAAACCAGTCATCTGCCATGCCACTACTGAAAATACTTTCTTTCCTTCTCTGTTCAATTTCCAGAACCTCCTGCCTGCTCTCTGCCAACACACTCCCAAATAAACTACCCGCACACAAGGAAAATCTTGTGTTAGATATGAGAGAGACCTTGGCTAAAACACCACCTAAATCTATGCTCAAATAGGGCCTTCAGAGAGTTAAGTTCAGATAGAGTGGAATGAGCAAAACACAGAGGTGAGTTGGTACAATGCCAGAGCCTTGAAAAGTTGTGGCTAGATGAGAATTTTGGCTGTGATAACTCACACATGGGGTTGACTGGAAACAAACCTCAAATCTACCAAGTTTTTGAGGGGCTTGCTTTGCAAAGAACCCACAAGCCTGACTTGAAATGTTTGGTCCCTAACTAGCACCAGCAGGAAATGGCCTGTGAAAGTCTCTTAAGGATACCATTCTCTTTAAAGTCCATGTCTATGGAGGGTCATGGATGAAGAATTTTTTGCAGAGAACAAAACCAGCAACTACCATGTTGGCTAACGAAGGAATTCGTTTTACCTACAGAACCGAGCATGTTTGCTATTGCTGCCCAGCAAGATGTAAAAAAAAAAAATTTCTATGGAACTTTTCCAAACACTTATTGTATATTATTTAATTTGGAAGCAGATAGCTTTAGTTTATAGATTACTGGTCCTTGAGGACCTACCTTTGCAATTTGTGGAGAGGACTGAATTATTAAGAGTTCCTGGATTTCTTGCCAAATTCACTAATGTGATGGGGCTTGGTGCTTGTCCCTCTGGAAGACAGTTCCTTTTTTTTTTTTTTTTTGGTAGAAAAAAAGATGTGTACTGATATTTGAATGTCCAAATGGGCAGATTGACTGAGACTTACAGATTTCTGACGATAAGTCTTTTCTTTTTATACTTTTTAAAAAAGATTTTATTTATTTATTTGACAACCAGAGATCACAAGTAGGCAGAGAGGCAGGCAGAGAGAGAGAAGCAGGATCCCTGCGGAGCAGAGAGCCTGATGCAGGGCTCTATCCCAGGACCCTGGGATCATGACCTGAGCCGAAGGCAGAGGCTTAATCCACTGAGCCACCCAGGCGCCCTTCTTTTTATACCCTAATAGAACTAATCTATACTCAGAGTAAAGATATTTTCTATTGCTAGTCCTCTTTGTTAGATGTGTCCCTGTACTTATGTTAGATGTGATTTTTGCAAGTTCTGGCATGTCTTTTAAGTGAGGACCCTGTTCTTTCCTCTCTACTTCCCGCATACTGGTGCAATATGGATATGAAGGAGAGTCATCTGGATTATGAGGAAGAGAGCACATCCTAAACATAGTGGAGTAAAAAGCTGAATGAGACTCTGTTTTGTACAACACCAGAGCCACTGTACTAGCCTCAACCTGTCTATATCTAAATGCTTAAGTGAGAGACAAAACAAGTCCATCTTTAGAAACATTGTGTTTGGTCTGCTTAAATCGCCTAATTTACTTACACAGCTTTAGACTTAGGTGTGATGTGAAGGGCTATATAGTGTGGGTTTTCTTGGGAAAAAACCTTCACTCCTAAGGAAAGCTTTTCTTCCCCCCTGCTCCCTTGTGAACATTGCCATACCTAGACTGATGCTTGGTGCTGTTATCATCTTGCTGCAGCCCAAGGATGTAGTCATCATTGAATTTGGCTCTGTGAGTCAGAGTTCAGTCAGGAAAATGGAACCAGGTGCTCAAACAGAGGAGGATTTAATGCAGGAAAATACAAAGCCATGAAAAGGGGTGGAATTGCAAAGAAAGGATGAGCAAGGCAGGAGAAACAAAGGGAAGAAAAGAATGCTGCTCTCATCCTTGGGCTGAGGTCTTTGTCCCTATACCTGCCATTCATTTGCTGAAGGCAGTACTAGTGCCACAGAGCAGGAACAGAAGAGTTTGTACTATTGATCATGCTGCATAAAGCCTGAAATTTTCTGCATTGGGCTGTTCTCTTCCAACACCACTCACTGATACTGCTGCATCAAAAGCAGCACCAGAAGAAACAAAATGGTTTCTTTCTCTTCCCATTGTACAATCTCCCACCATAGTTTCCACTGACATTGGTTCCTTGGAAATGTTGAAGGCATCTAGCCCTTTGTGACACAGAGGAGAGTACAAAAGTAGGAAAGGAGCTGCCAGTCATCAGACAATAACTAGCTGAGTGACAAAATGGAAAGAATTGCATTCTTTGATCACATTGTTAACCCAGCATGTCAATCAAATCAGAAGTCTGCATATTTCTGGATTTCCTCTTAAGTAGTAAAAAAAATAATTTCCTTATAACTTAAGATAGTTTGAATTGAGGTTTCTATAATTTGTGACTAAAATTATGCTAAATTTCATATATAGAAATACATTAAATTGAGCATGAGGTTATGTTGTCTTCATAGTTTTTCTAATAGTTTTTCAGCTGGTACTATGCATTTTCCATAACATTAAAATCATTTTTACTGTTTTGTTATATTTTAAAGAGATTTACTTTATTATTATTTTTTAAAAATATTTATTTGACAGAGATCACAAGTAGGCAGAGAGGCAGGCAGAGAGAGAGGAGGAAGCAGGCCCCCTGCTGAGCAGAGAGCCTGATGTGGGACTCGATTCCAGGACCCTGGGATCATGACCTGAGCCAAAGGCAGACACTTAACCAACTGAACCACCCATACGTCACTATATTTTGAAGAGCTCTAATATCTTTTGGAGACAGATCTTTTTAATAAACACTTTATATAAATTTCATTTACCAAAACTTTGTATTTATCTGAAGAATTTAATTTCTTTCCCTTCCTTTCTTTCTAGTTATAGAGAGGTACTTCAATGTGATTTTAGGACTTGTTAGGATGTGTCAACAATTTCATATTGAATATATTTCTGTTCTTCAGTGTTTCATGGGGTTTTTAACAGGACTTTTCACAGAATAAGGACTCTACAAACACCTATTAATTAATAAATGAACATATGAATGGATGGTAAAAAGAATGAATGACTATGAATACATGACAGAAGGGGCTCTTTATTTAAAACTTTTGAATCATACTCTGTCCTCATTAATGGAATGAAAACATGAACTCCCATTATTACCAGTCAGGGGTTGATATGCAGTACATATTTTAATCACCAATCTTTTAAGGTTGGGATGCTTATAACCACTGTATGGATGATGAAAATGAAGTTAAAACAAGTAGATTGTTCTGCCCAAGGGATGTTTAGCACCATGATCTGATGGATTCAAATTCATCTTTATTTAATTTCCAATCATTAATTTTTTCTTTGGTATTGGGCAGACTGTACATGATTATATTTGTGTAATGTTAAATTTATATGAGGTTTGTTTATATTATTTTCATATTTTTAGTATTTATATTATCATATGGGGTTTTATATTAAGATTTTTTTCTTGTATTGACTTGCTTTTTAACAAGCACTAAAGCACTTTCCTATTCAACATGAAACTACTAAAAAATAAATGAAACTTATGGGGTGCCTGGCTGGCTTAGGTGGTAGAACATGGGACTCCTGATCTCTGGGCTATAAGTTCAAGCTCCATGTTGGGTGTAAAGATCATTTAAAATAAAATCTGAACACCCCCCCCCCACCACCAAAATAAGAAGGAGCAAAGGGGTGCCTGGGTGGTTCAGTCGGTTAAGCCTTTGGCTCAGGTCATAATCCCAGAGTCCCAGGATCAAGCCTCACCTTGTGGGGGGGGGGGGGCTCCCTGTTCCTAGTGTTCTAGACTGAGGAGGGTCTGCTTCTCCCTCTCCCCCTGCCTTCCCCTGTTCCCCCTGCTTGTGTTCTCTTTCTTGCTATGTTTCTCTTTCTCACAAATAAATAAATAAAATCTTTAAAAAAAAGAAAAGAAAAATTATAATATTATCATAGACAAATAATCATCATCTTTTATCTTTCATTTATTGTGCTATTTCAAAATATGCTTATTTATATAAATATATATTTGACTTAATTGTATATATTTAAATATATGTATATATTTAAATATACTATCTTTTATTCCCAAGCCACCATATTTATTATTTAGGCAGATAAAATTTTCCTTAAGAGCAATGAAGACAACTTTAGATTTTAACTTAAAGTGACTTATTTTTCTTTGTGAAATCAAAATATAAATTTTAGAGAACAATCCTGGCTTTACATTTAAAAACTTGACAATAAAGCAGAAAAGCATCCATTCATTTGTCTGTGAATCTTTCACAGGATACATAAGTTATGTCTTGAGCAATAAGAGAACTAACTCACTACTGTCTTGATAAATAGATGATAAAATGTCTTGTTTATTTTTCTTCTGACAAATTCACTGGACCAGCAAAGGTAAAAGTACAACAAACAACTGTGCAAATCTTGGTTAATTCAAAAGATAGTAGAGTTGGAACAATTTTATCAAACTTTTATGTCCTTTGATTGTCAATAGTTTCATCATAATGTGAATACTTCTTGATGATTTTATAAAATAGATCTGCAAAATTTTAGTTCCTTTCTTATTAGTAAGGGTCTTTTAAAGACACAGAAAGGAAGGTAATATACCCACGAAGAATAAGATATTCAATAATAGAATGATTTTGCTGATATTGATTTTTCTCAAATATGCTGTGGTTTATAGATACACTGCATTCAATGGTTAGCTACAACTTTTTTTCAGAAGGAATAGCTAACATATATATATTTCACAAATATATTAAAAATTATTTCTAGGATTAGAAAAGGGAAAGAATAGGGGCGCCTGGGTGGCTCAGTGGATTAAAGCCTCTGCTTTCGGCTCAGGTCATGATCCCAGGGTCCTGGAATCGAGCCCCACATCGGGCTCTCTGCTCCGCAGAGAGCCTGCTTCCTCCTCTTTCTCCCTGCCTGCCTCTCTTGCCTACTTGTAATCTCTGTCTGTCGAATAAATAAATAAAATCTTTAAAAAAAAAAAGGAAAAGGGAAAGAATAAAGAAGACATAAAACTGAATTTTCTTTTAATTTATATTTCAGATTTTAGTATGCAGATAACATTGCAATCTGGAAAGGAAAAATTATAACTGTATTTGTAAATTTCTTATAAATGCCATTTTTGGGGGGGAAATTTGGCCAAGCACAATTTTGGAAGTATTTGAAAGATTATTCTGATTATTCTGATATTATAGTTGTCTATAATATTATTTCAAAATGAATATCTGGATATCAATCTCCAACACAACATGGGGCTCTAACTCACCACCCTGAGATCAAGAGTCACATACTCCACAGACTGAGCCAGGCAGGCACCCCTGGACTGAACTTTGCAATATTGCTTTCACTGTCTTGACAACTTTGAGACTTATTATTGTTAAGGTTCTCAGACACCTAGGTAACTTCCGGCATATTTTATTTAGTTGTCAACTTCCAGTGGATAGGCAGTTCTGTTCATTATGCTTTTCCATTATGATTAATTTGATTGGTCTAAGGGATGCCCAGTAGCTGGTAGAACATTATTTCTAGGTATGTCTGTGACAGTGTTTCCAGAAGAGCTTATCATCTGAATCTGTAGACTGAGTAAAAAAGATTGTTCTTATCACTCTGGGCAAGCATAATCTAATTCGTTAAGAGCCCGAATAGGACAAAAAGGCAGAGGAAGTGTACAAATGTACTCTCTGCTTGAGCTGGGACATCCATCTTCTCCTGCCCTCAAACATCTGTGCTCCTGGTTTCTTAGGCCTTTGGACTCAGGCTGGGACTAATACCAAGGGCACCCTTGGCTCTTAGGCTTTTGGGTTTGGACTGGAATTCCAATGTTGGCTTTGCTCTGCCTCCAGCTTGTGGCACACAGGGGATTGATGAACCTCTCAGTCCTCATAATCATGTGGGCCATGATTTATATACATTTATATTATATATATTTCTATTATTTATTTACATATTTATGTGATATATTTATCTATCTATACATACAATATCTTATTGGTTCTGTTCCTCTAGAGATCCTAATAACAGATTTTGTTACCAAGAGTGGTTCAAGAATGGAATTTTAAGGATGAATTTTCTAAATTGGTTCTGGAGTTTCTTTGGCTCTCTAATCTGATTAGATTTAAAAAGTCTAATAACTCCATTTCCAGGAGTAGAGAGCACTGATAATCCCTGTCTTGAACGGTTGGTTAGAGATATGCAAAGTAACTGCATTGGTTACTTGTAATCCACTACTTTCAAGAAGTAAGGAACTAAGTAAATCCATATAATACTTCTGAACATTTGGAAAACTAAGAAATACAGTGACATTGATTGTTCCCAATGCCTCTGGACAAAGTGTTGAAATAAACATGGAATTCAGTTTAAATTCCCAGTTAAACCTACAGCAATTACCTATGAGCTTCCTTGTGTGCTCTGAGGCAGAGCCTTATCTTTTGTAACCATAGGACTGAAATTGCTGAAAACCAAATGCAGATCTCATCTTGTGATTGGCTCAATTACAGTGCAACCTGAGCTCCTTCAGAGTGTCTGCTGTTAAAGTGAGGACATTGATTGGGAAAAAATGGTATTTATAAGTAGTGTTGGGGCTATGTGGGAAGACTGTGATGAAGCTAGGGATATTAAAACCTAAATTATGGTGGATAGTCTTTGCCAGGGGAAGAGGTCTCCCCACTCCTAGTGGCAGGGGACATTCCTGCCCACAGTGTATGTGACTTTTTCTCTCTATTTGAGGGGATTAATTCTGTTTTGCCTGAGAAAACAATGTCCTCCTCTAAGGCAGTTGCCATGCAAAACAATGCTGATTCTCTTCAAATCTACCCATACCACCCCTTTATGCTTCTAGGACTAGTATTAAAAAATAGTAATGAATTTTTTTTTTTTTTAAAAAGGTCCCAATTGGAATCACTTGCTCCTAAGACAGCCAACCAAGACTTAAGTTTAGGACTGTGAACTTTAACCAGTCATTCTGGAATTTCCTGATCATATTAGTAAGATAATCTGCATAATAAACAACCTTCCTTCTTCCTCCAAAGGAAGGTGACCTGGCCTGAAATCATCCTGTCTTTTCTTTTTCTAATAACATTTTGTTCTTTCCCATTTCTGTCTATAGAAGCCTTCCACTTTGTACAGCTTCATGGAGATCCCCTCTACTTTCTAGTGTGGGATGCTGCTCCATGAATTATTGCATAAGCCAATTAGATCTTCAAATTTACTCAGCTGAATTTTGTTTTTTAACTGAATTTTGTTTTTCAACAAATTTACTCAGCTGAATTTTGTTTTTAACAGCCTCAAGTCCCAACATGTTCCTAAAGGTGACGTTTCAAGTGTGACTCATGAGGGGTGAGCTACACTCCAAAAAAACTACTTGAGTTTTTTAATTTATATAAGCAGAAATCTGGGGAACATGTGTGGAAATGAATGTAAGGGAAAGGGCTATGTCTGTATTGTTTACTGTTTAATTGTCAGTACCTGGTGCTGTCTCAAGCAGAGAGGAGATAATAAGTATTCTGAAATAACTGAATTGTTGCTAAAATAAATCTATTTTTCTTGTTGACATTCTTCATATAGATAGGCAGAAAGATTTATAGATAGATAGATAGATAGATAGATAAATAGATATAGGTAAATAATATTAAGAAAGGAAGAA